>VBVQ01000659.1:0-50986 GCA_011636635.1 Tetramorium simillimum
GGGGGGCGTTCTCCGGGTCTCGCGCACTCGGTCACGCCGTGGTTACACGGCGCTCCGGTCCCGCGTCCTCCGGTATCACGCCCCTAACTACCCCCTGGGCGCGTCCTCCGGGTCTCGCGCACTCGGTCACGCCGTGATTACACGGCGCTCCGGTTCCGCGTCCTCCGGTATCGCGCCCCTAACTACTCCGTGGGCACGTACTCCGGGTCTCGCGCACTCGGTCTCGCCAAAATTACATGGCATTCCGGTCCCGCGTCCTCCGGTATCGTGCCCCTACTGACACTCGTTTCCCGCGCGGGAATAATTTCGCGCGGGAAACGGGTACTGTGGCATTCAATTTGATCTGCGCTGTGATTGGTCAAATCGTAGTCGAATCGATATCGATTTGACCAACTATTTCTCACTGGAGCGCGATGATTGCACGATCGAGACTCGTTATCGATCAGCAATGCGAGAGCGAAAGTCGATCTTTTCTTATCGACTGCGTACAGTCGCGGACACTCGCGGAGTCGCTGGCGAATGACTCCGCCGTTTCGAAGAGCAGTCAAGCCAGATCAAGGATCGTCTGACGGAGGATGGTGAGTCTTTGTCAAAATATCAAACGAGTATTATTTAACGCAAGACGTGAAGGGGCTTTGTTTTCATTTGGCAAAAAAAGTAGTAGCGTGTTGATAATTTTCTAAAATCCGTTCTGCTAATTAATCATTTAGGTTAGCTACTCTTCAATTGTTTGCCCTGCCTCAGTTTTTCATTTTTAGCAAAAAAAAATTAATTTTTCTCGAGCGATTCCAAAAACGTTGCCCTTAACACACTTATTTTATCAGAGAGATTCTTTAATGTACTAATAAATTGCAACAGGGTCAGAACCAATCTGGGACTGGCGGCAGCGGAGGAGACAAGAAGGATGACAAGGACAAGAAGAAGAAGTACGAGCCGCCGATTCCCACGAGGGTGGGCAAGAAGAAGAGGCGCACTAAGGGGCCGGATGCGGCTCTGAAGCTGCCTCAAGTAACCCCCCACACGCGTTGCCGGCTGAAGCTGTTGAAGATGGAGCGCATAAAGGATTACCTGCTGATGGAGGAAGAGTTCATCAGGAATCAGGAGCGCCTGAAGCCGCAGGAGGAGAAGAACGAGGAGGAGAGGTCGAAGGTGGACGATCTCCGTGGCACGCCGATGTCCGTCGGCACGTTGGAAGAAATAATCGATGATAATCACGCGATAGTGTCTACTTCGGTTGGCTCCGAGCATTACGTGTCCATCCTGTCATTTGTGGACAAGGATCAGTTGGAGCCCGGTTGCTCGGTGCTGTTGAATCACAAAGTTCACGCTGTTGTTGGAGTCTTAGGGGACGATACGGATCCTATGGTTACGGTGATGAAGCTTGAGAAGGCCCCTCAGGAGACCTATACTGATATCGGAGGTATACGCTACACATATTCTGTATAAATACTTTGCATTATTTTCATATATTCCGATAAATCTATGATTATATTTTGTTAAAATTGTGTTGAGATTTATAATCTTTAGTTAAAAGATTTAAAAAATGAAATATTAAATTAAATTTTGATAAACATTCAAGATTCAAAATTTGAGCATAAAATTTGCTTTAAAAATATATGTAAATTAAAGTAATATGACAAAATAATATTTTTACTTATTACATTGTTGAAGAATTGCTGCTTTTGAAGAGGTATCAAAAATATTAAAAAAATATGATATTTTCAGGTCTTGATACTCAAATTCAAGAGATTAAAGAATCTGTAGAATTACCATTGACCCATCCGGAATATTACGAGGAAATGGGTATTAAGCCTCCGAAGGGTGTTATACTTTACGGACCACCTGGCACAGGGAAGACACTGCTCGCAAAGGCTGTAGCTAATCAAACGTCGGCCACATTCTTGAGGGTTGTTGGTTCCGAACTTATACAGAAATATTTAGGGGACGGCCCAAAGCTTGTGAGAGAGCTTTTCAGAGTTGCCGAGGAACACGCTCCTTCTATCGTTTTTATAGACGAGATAGACGCGGTAGGAACGAAAAGATACGACAGCAATAGCGGCGGCGAGAGGGAGATTCAAAGAACTATGTTGGAATTGTTAAATCAATTGGATGGTACGCTAACTTTTTAAAAAAATTCATGTAACAATCTCTTTATATTAGATATTAAATTTGAAAAATTATTATTAGGATTCGACAGTAGAGGCGATGTCAAAGTGGTTATGGCTACTAACAGAATAGAGACCTTGGATCCTGCTTTAATTAGACCAGGTCGTATCGATAGGAAAATAGAATTCCCGCTACCAGATGAGAAAACTAAAAGAAGAATTTTCAATATTCATACAAGTAGAATGACTTTGGCGCCTGACGTGAATCTTGCGGAATTGATTATGGCGAAGGATGATCTTTCTGGTGCAGATATCAAGGTAAAATATTTCTTTAAAAACAAATAAAAAATTTCTATGTTAAAATTACAATTAAAGTGATAGAAAAAAAAGGCAATGAGAGTATAATTATATTCTTACCTTGTATATATTTCATTTTTTCGCGTAAGTAAATTTTTATTGCTTTATTAAAAGGGATTTTTAAATTGTTTCAGGCAATATGTACCGAAGCTGGTTTAATGGCTCTGCGTGAACGACGTATGAAAGTTACCAGTGACGATTTCAAGAAATCCAAGGAAAGTGTGCTGTATCGGAAGAAGGAAGGTTCCCCTGAGGGATTATATTTATAAAAGAAAAACATTTATCAATAATCTCTGTATGATTGAATTGCGGAATTGTCCGAGTGTCTCAATAAAAATTTCTATAGTAAATTAAGTTTTTATACCAATGTATCAACAAAAGTATTATTGGACTTTTAATAATTTAACCAATTATTGGCAAACACTACTTAAATATATCTAAAAAGTTGAATTGATTGCGATGCCCGATTTCTTCAGGACCGGCTCGAAGTACTCGTGTAGCCTGTTTATCACTTCTGCGGAGTGTGTTCTCTGCTCGTTCAGGACCTCAAAGAACGGGACATTCTCGTGCGGATTGGATGTCTTATTCCGCGACTCTACATCGCATATCCGACACGCGCCGCGTCTGGTTTTATCGAGAGCGGCGGACACGTCCGCAGGATGTTCCGACATGGATGTTGAAGCGACAGCCAGACCCTTGTACCTTCCCAGCGCGAAAGCGGTCTCGAAACCGTCCTTGTAACCCATGTCGAATCCCTCTTGCAGTACAGAGTCCGCCCCGTCTTGTGCCCCTTCTCTGTAGCCGGTCTAAAAATACAATTGTCAAATGCAGAAAACGGCGTGACGAGTAACCGCGACATAAATAATCACACCAAGGATTCTAGTTTAAGAATCTCTTGCAGACCTTGATAGCAGCATCCATAACGCGTCCCCAGCATTTCGAAGCGATGTACAGAGAATCATCCGTCTCCGAATGCGGATCGTGCTCCGTCGTTTGCACATCTTCCATTGTACAATTATCCTGTCTGATTATGTCTCTGAAAAAATTTTATGAGGTTTAGCAAATTTTTATGATGGTTTATTTCAAGTCAATTTTTCAACAGTAACCTCTGTTTCTCCACAAAATGATATCAAATGAATATATTTTATAAAAATTTAAGGTAAGAAGGTTAAAACAAGATTTCGCGCAGATTCAATTGCAACAGTTGTATAATTACGGAGCTCTGAATATTTGTAATAACTACGCACGGAATCAACACAAAGAAATCAAACAATTATGTGTGTACATACATACAAGATTGACGTTTCTGCTGGCAATCAGTACCATATAACAACGGACGTTAGGTTATAAATTGTGATTAGATGTAAACACACGTTGGAAAAAGCACGTTGAAGAAAGGCCGTTCAAATCAGAGAAATGTCAGGCTGTAGAAAGAAGGGTAAATTACTGCAGAGGAGGTCCCGTAACGTTCTCGGCAAGGAGCTGAGGTACCATGAAAAGAGAGACAAGGAGAATCTGAGAATTCAGACAGCTCAGATAAGGAGAACGATGAGACAGGTTAGATGTGAATGAATTTCCTTGCACGTCGGGACTTGGAATTTGCAGAGACAGAAAATGAGTGGCCGCTGCCGGTCCCCGTGGCCATGTGGAACCTGGAGCGCTACAATTCCCAAAAATCTACCGGCAAAAAGCTAATGGGATACGGTTTGACGAAGCAGCTGCGACGGCCAGCGGTTTCCGAGCCTGTGCCTTAACCCGCTTAGATACAGTATTTATTGTAGTGCGTGACTTCAATGGATCGCGAGATCGTGGAGAAATACGGCTGTGCGGTTGTGAATGACAGTTGGTCGCGAATAGAGGACAAGTTAAAGTACAGTCTGACCCTCGGTAAAACAATAAAGATGGGCCGTCCTCGTCTACTGCTCTTCTTGGTCTCTGCCGATCCTGCGAACTTCGGAAAGCCCCTGCAAGTTGAGTTGCGTCGAGGCTATCGCGGCTACTTTAATTATAACGATTCCCGGACGAGGCAAAGCTGTATCTCGACAAGTTTCATTGGGGAGAGACGTTTCTAGAACTGAACGGTGAATTATTGGAAATGTATGCTCGTTGTAAAAACGTGGAAGAAGTGATAGAAGTACAAGGCAAGTTTCTGTTAGATGCCTCTCGGGAGAAGTTAGACAGACTTCGTAATGGTAAAGATATTTAATGTAACTGTTCTCTTAATGTCATATCTGTTCTTCAGTGCTCCTCCCTGACATTCCACAAAATGATACAGAATCCGAAGAAGAGCAGGAAGAAAAAGATAGGGACGCAGTGTCCGAAGTAGCTGAAGAATTAGCCAGTGTAAAAATATGAAGTACAATATTAGATGTAGCTATTTGATGATCAAGTAACGATATAAGTACTTTTACATATGTAAATAATTTGTATATTTTGTTAAAGTAATGACTATATATATATTTATATGTATATATAAATTATATAGTGTATGATTAATAAAGCAATGGGAAAGGATCTCTTTGATTTGATTTTTTTTCTTTCCTATTTTCTATATTACATATTCTTTCATAGAATAAGATAGTTAACTAGGCGAAAACACATCAATTTTATATACTACAAAATTTCCTAAATCTCTAAAAACATGCATTGAAGCACATTTAAAATTCGTACATTAAATAATGCAATAAAAGTTAAGAAAATAAAAAAGATTAGTCATTTAGAGAGAAAGAGAGATTGTTTTAATTAATAAATATAAAAAATATTGACATTTTTCAATCTATTGATCATTTTATTTTTTTATATAATATCCATACTTCTTTGATTAATCGACTAAACTTTTTATTTTAGTCTAATTGCATATGTGTGATATATATTTATAATTAATATGAAACTCTTATATTTAACCACTTAATGACTTAATCCTTGCAGAAACGAGCAAAAATATGTTCATTAGAATCGAAGTCGTACAGTGAACGGAGTTTATTCTCCTGCGCGATCTCTTTGAGTTCTTTGGTAAAGTTCTGCAAATCCTCTTTGCGAAAATCTGCCATATGTTTACGTAATTCTACAATTATCGAAGCACCGGTAGATGCCAACGGTACCAAATTTGCTAATTGTTTTGTCATATTATTCGCCACCCAAATCAGATGGAATCTATTTATGTATTCGCATTTAGACTTGAGAGACTCCAGTGACGTTGCAGGATGAAAGATTATCTAAAAATGAAATAGTTATGTACAGAATATTTATCGGCTCGTTGCAGCATACGAAACGTACTTTGTGATTTGGTATTTCCTCCCAAGAAATCTTTTTATTCCGTTTGTATTTCTCTTCATTTATCCACGATTCGTTTTCCATTTCAAAGTCCGGCATCTGGCTCACTATAATGCCATTTAAAATTGAAGCATCCCTATGAGCACCGACGTGATCCTCACATAGCGGCTCTTTCGTTCTTATTTCGTGAATTGCACGCATTATCTCACGTTCGGCAATGTCGGTTGCTCTAAGCCTTTAATATATACAAATTTTTACTTATAAGAAACAAGTGCGCAAATTTTTCTATCGAATATATTTTATTACTTGTCTCCGTTTTTTTCAACAGAGGCCCAAGTAAAAAATGGACCGTTTACGATATCTCCCAAGTATGCGTAATGTATAAAGCCAGGTCCATATTGAATTATATCACTTAATAAAGTTGGATTGCTTCTGACTGGTTCACCTTCAAGCCATGTAAAAGCTACTCCATTATTTCTCCAAAATCTAATAATAATAGTACACTGTATTTTCGCAACTAATTGATACATTGAAGTAGTATATGTCATTTTGAAAATGACGCAAAATTTGTATAGTTTTAAAACTACGTTTACTATATATAAACCTACCTATATTCCTGTACAGTAAGATTAGTGGTACATCTGGGCTTTAAAACCATATAATAATCCCAGTCAAAAACGCCTTCTCTGTAATCATATCTTGTTTTTAACGACTTTCTGATTCTGCGATCCCAATAATTCACAATAGGAACTCCCTCGCATACCGCACGCGTCCAGAATCTTATGATCCAAGAAATTATTACAGAAATTAATTAAAAAATACTCGCAAAAACATTAAGTATTTTTATTTTTGTAACCAGTAGCGAATTACTTAAGTTTTATTTGCACCATCTCAGAGTACCAAAATTCGCCACTATTTAAAACCATCACTTCTTTATCATATCTCCCCTTAAACATAACGTTAACTTACTTAAAAATGCATTCCAAATTATCTCTATCCTTGTGCTTAAATTTTTCTAACGATAACCACGGACAGTCGACGGTCCGAGTCGGAATATCGATCAGTTGTTTGGTGCACTTTGTCAAATATTTAGCTGTAGCCGGTCTCAAAAGGGTGTTCCCCAAAATCTCCAAATAATATCGCGTCGCCTCCTGTAGTCCTTTAGTATATCAATTATACAATACGTGTCAACCTTCGACTTTCAATATAGATTTGATATCCGCGAGTACATACCTAAATCTTTTTCTAAGCAAATGCTTAATAAAAGTATCGATCTAGCAACTTGCTCCAAAGTCGGTTCGATAACGTGATATGTGATAGTTTGATCAGGATGTGTGTAAGATGAAGCTAATGTCTTCACAATGTGCCTTGCATCACCAGAACCTACAATCAATACTTCAAGATTGCTTAAAACATGATTCTCTCCTTGTGTCACCTCAGCCTGTAAATCCAGCGGTTGACTATATCCCCACCACATGTTTCTAGATTTGCTCTTTCGAACTTTACGAAATACACATTTTCAGAATTGCCTATGTATATATGTATATACAGTCTTTGAAGAATTTCTATTACTGTTACCAAGCATGTTTTAAAATCTGTTATCTCCATGGCAACCTCACAAGTACGAACGAAGAGAATACTCTTTTGAATACTATACTTATTTTGTTGTAATAAATGTTTCAAATTTCTAAGAAGTTTCGTCTCTGTCTAAACAGAAGTTTATGCATAAATTAATTGGAGGCAGAAATTAAATGAATAGAACGACATTTGGCTAGAGGAGTAAGAAGTATTATATTAAAATAAAAACGTTATAGATTTATATAATAAAATTATAAACATATTATTATATATAGTGACACAGTCATGTCTTTTAGACTTATAAAACCATTTATTTATTCCTATATATAGAATCTGTGACACAGATAAAAATAGCGCCTTTTGAACTTTCCTTCAACAAAGTTCGTTTATAAAGGTTCTACGTATTAATTTAGCACGACAGCTCATTTATCTCTTTTTTTCTGTGCCCGTTTATTACCACAGCGTTGTAAAAGATCAGTAATAGGGCCTTTATGTTGAAATATAGCGACGAGCTGAGTACGGGCTTCGTTCATGCCTTCGCTGATTAAACTACTACGCTGCATGTTCCCCTTAATCAGTTCATTCACACGCTCGAGCCCGTCACTATGTTTACTTTTAACAGTTTGCTGTGATTCCAGTAGCATGAGCGTCGTTTTTAATTTTTCATGAACCTACAAACATATTATGATTCATATAAACATGATTTCCTGATTGAGCATAAATTAGAGACAAATCGAAACACTAGTGAGTCAATATACCTGTTTTTCAAGGGCCGCGATGTCTTCCATTTGTGTAGTGAGATGATAGATTTTCCACCCATTTAGTTTCTGTAATACGTGTTTTTGCTGCGCCAATTCGGCAACTGTTGGTCTTCTTTCCTCACGGGGTCTAACATCACTAGGTCTTCTATAATGGTGTAATCTAACTGTCCATTTGTTTTTCCAAGAAGAGCCTAGAAACAAAAGATATGTAATTAGAAGAGATACAAACACATATGACAGAACGAAATATTTATATTATACGTACCTAACAAACTTGGTACAGGCCGTGTTCGCATGGAGACATCCGTTTGCTGAGTAGACGATTTAATATCACTTTGTACATTGGAGAGTTGCCTTTTGTCGGACAACTTCTCTTTTGATTCCTCTTTGATCTCCTTTTTCAATTTTTCCTCCGTGATAAATTGCATCTCTTCCTCTGTACATCTAGGTTCAGTTAATTCTACACCTGTAAGTTGTTGCTTGCGAGGCTTTTTTCTCGGTGACATTTCTATGGTGGGATTAATAGTAATTCTGGATTGCTCGAGTTCCTCGTCAAGACCCGGCGACGATGTGGCAGATACGGTCGTGGATCCAGAACTTTGGCATCCACCATCCTCTCCTTTCGGCGAGCACGGCGGACTGGACATCGATCTACTTGATGGCAAAGACGTTAACACAGGAACTAAATTCTTAGCTGCACCTGCAAGAAATTGTGACTCCCCTGTGAAATTGAAATTCTATAATGGATCTTCATTAAGAAATATAATTTATTAGTAAAAAATTTCAAATCTTAATATACGATAGGCGATAAAGAAAATAGACAATTAAAACAATTGGTAATTATGCATATTGAAAGTGTATAGAAAATTATCTTTTTGTTTTCGTCTTGAACTGCCGTAGCATACTAGAAACAAGAATTTTGTTTCATATGAAAACAATTACAGCCATCGCATAAATATTTTGTTGATATACATGAGATCAATGTTTCCATAAACTTATTTCAACGCGTTGCAAAATCGAATCTTCCAATTTCTATCTTTATAATAAAATAGATTTGAAAAAAATAATCAGTATGCCGCAGTTTTAAAGTTAAATTTATTCCATTTCTTATTTCGTATATTTATATGCATGTATTGTGTTTGAGAATATTTTTCATATATGTTCACATTGCTTTAATGATACTTACTAATTTTAACATAATTATACCTTTAACTGGTGAATTGTCATGATCTCTCTTTCTTAGGATGCTTGGTCTGGGAGACGCGTTAGGTTTACCATGGGGTTCTTCGTATCCTGGCTCAACAACTAATCTCACTGGCTGCACTGAAGCCTGTCGAAATTGTGAATATGTTCCTGAAAAGCAAGATATAGTTCTTTTTTTTATCACAAAGGCCAAATGGTTATTCTTATTGCAAGGAACAAAGAATATAAAAGATAAATAATTTATCTTTTTCGCCTACTTTAAGTGATTTTACCTGTAGTCTCAAAAGAAAGATACGTAGTGGTAGTATGTGGTGGATGTATATACTGTCCTTGAACCGGCTGAGCGGAACTTGTAGCTGTACTGCTATTGGTAGACGACATACGTAAGTTAGTTTGCGGAGCTGGTTTGACTTGAACGGTTTGTCCTATATTTTGGGATTGTACAGGAGCGGCCTTGATCGGCGCCGACGCAGCCCTGACTGGTAAAGCGATCGGCAAAGGGTGCAAAGACATTCCTGTGATTTTCGCAACCGTGGTTGGAACCGTTTGCAGTATTCGCATTGCATTCGACTGTGTATTCGCGGTTGTCGTAATTACTTGCGAGACAGTACTGAGAGTCGACAGAGATGTAACGGTTTGAACGACACGCGGCGCACCTTGCTGCGGTTGAACCTGTTTGCAATTATTTCATTTATTATCTTGAAAGAACGTTCAATACATTGCAAATACAAAAATACAATATCTACCTGTTGCGAGGGAATAACGATATGGCTAACAGTTGATGGCCCAGCCACTGTGTTAATTGACAATTGTCGAGCTACTGTTGGTTCCACCGAACCGATAGTAACAGAAGCCGTGTTGCTTATCCTGTTCGCCGTCTCCACGATGGGTGTCGACACAGCTATACGTTTCGTCGTACCCGTCGTAGTCAGAGGTCTGCTAGACTGAGTAGGCTGAACATTTCAATAAAGATTATGAATTCATAAACATGGTCATTTATCCTTTTTACATTTATGTGCAATCCAGAAAAATGTACACTCAACCGTCACGTATGCCTTCACCTCCGGGTCGAACGCATTGTGTCGATATTCGTGTACCATGACTCAAAACTGTTTGACAACTGTAAGTTTTTGAAAGTGCATAAAAGAGTAAACAAAAAGTTGTACAATATTACACATATATGTATCGTATAAATATATATAAAGATATATCATATAATTTACTTGAATGGTTTGTGCCGACGATCTTGTTGGTTGCGAGGTCTGTGACACAGTTACTACTTGCGGCGTCGGCGGTCTGTTTTGTGCGACTGGATGTCTGGTAATATTAGTTTGTAAGACGGGCGCTATGAACCTGGACGGACTACCAGTGACCATGGTAGCTTGAACAGATCTTCCCTGACTGATTGGTGAAATTAGTCGCGGCTGTTGTCCCGTGTACACGGTAGACGATGGCCTGGAAACTCTGCTGACAGAGGGCGGGGGATGTCTGTGCGGTTGCGCGTATAACGCGACGGACGTTGTTTTAGGTTGCCATTGGGGATTGGAGATTGGTGTCGTGCTGCAACACAACAGATTTATTCTATTAAAAAACAATTTTGCACATATATTTCTAATTAGCCATTTCAATTATTTTTCTTCATCATATTCTATTTCATCTTTTTAACTCACTTTAACATCACTTCAAAAATTTTTTACTTTATCACAAATATATGTACCCTGGTTTGGTAGTAGGTACAATCTGTCCTGTATTCGTCCTGACAATAGGAGTGGCAACTGTTGATCTGGGTGCGGAGATATTAGCAACTGCGGCAGGTCCTCGCGGTACATGGTACGTGGCCGGCATACTGACTGGATGTGGTGACAATTGTGTCTGCGACGGGTTTTGCCTCTCAACAGTACTTAACATTCCTGGTGATATTATTTTTACTGTAGATCCTAAAGAACATAACTAGAAGCGGTGGATTTGATATTAATAATCTATCATAAAATGCATGTATGCGCGTTAAAGCGTTTGACAAGTAACTTTCCCATATTTATTATTAAGATTCCCTATATCATTTGAAGTAATTTTATTCGACACATTTAATAATTGAACGTCAAAATGAATTTTACTACTATAAAGTACATAAAATAAACGATTGCAGCACTCCTGTAATCAATATACATAATATATTAATATTGTAACATAATTTCAGCACAATGCTAGAATTACCGTTGATGTTATTTTACTGGTTTCCGCAGACGAGGTGGTACCGGACGGTACCACCGGCTTCATTAGGGACAGCTTTGGATTCATGTCCAGCGACACCGACTTGCCCACCAGACTGCCGGGCGTCCCCACCGATCCAACGATAGTCTGGGTCGGCTGAATACTCTGTATACTGCTCTGAACCACACTCTGCACACTCTGTACATTCTGTTGCATTGTAGTTAAGTTTTGCGCCACGGTCTGCACGGTCGTCTCCGGCAGACGCTTGTCACCGCCGCTACTCACAGTACTCATCGTAGTGTTCATGATTACGCTGTCGACACACAAAGCAGACGAATTAATTACACCCTGGCCGCATGAGGAACTGGACCGGGAAAGCGATCCGCAGGTCACGGAACACGCCACGAGCCAAGTGGCGAGGTGTGTTTACGCGGAGCTGACCAGCGAGCGGCTCGAGGCACGCCGCGCTCGGGGCAGAGCGAGCCGTCTGCGCGACGTTGGTCCGGGTCATTGTTTTATGTCAGAAACGGACGCCTCGGTCCCCGGGCGTCCAGCGACTTTAGAGGTTACGCCGCCAGGTCGCGGCGGGCGCGCGGGAGAGGCTTCAGAAGCGAAACGCCCTACGGCCCGCGCGCCTCCAGACGCACCGCGACGAGCCGAAAGCCGGAATCCGTTCGCTCGCTCCCGCGGCGGGTCCCTCGAGCGGTCCGCGGCGGTCAGCTGCCCGCGTAGCGTCGTCCTGGGGAAGCGCGTACCTGCGTGGAGGCCCCGGCCCGGGGAAACGACACCGAATCACTCGCAGACCCGCATACAACGCTTCTCGTACATTCGGGCTTCGCGGACACTCGTCGCGGACAACACATACCAGTGCTTGTGCGACAACGCTCCTTGCATCGCTACCGACGTTTACGGCGCGCAGTCTACCACGGTAGGTACGGTGCAGTGCGGGAAGGCGGACCGCGACGTGAACAAATGTTCCATGTTTATTGCGCGGCGTCCGCGTATAGGAATTTTCGCCAGGGCGCCCAGGCCAGCCAGCGACCAATCAGCTGTCTACTGCAAAGTTAAATTTTTGGTTAGCTTTGTTATCTTTCGCGAGTTTTTCTCAAGGAGAAAAAAAAATAAGTAGCTCGCACGGGCGACCGACAGTGAATTTGTCGAATTGCGTGACTGTTGTGATCTCGTCGATATTCTTGTATTCGTTCATCGTCCTATATCCACCCATCGCTTCCGAAAGTCCAGGCTGTCCAAGCCATTTTCAAGTCGGTTAGGGCTATTTCACACTGGACGCGATGAGCGATATCCAATGAGAACTTCGCTTGCATGTAATACCAGCCTTAGTTGCTATTTTTAACGCAATTCATCGACGGTGAATTTTGCATCGAGGCGACTTACACAGACTATTAAGAATCTATTTCTATCTTTAATATTTTTTAATTGTATTATTCAAACTTGAGGGTTTTTTAACTCGCTGAATACTAATCTAATGTCAAAGTTGATAAATTATACTTGTATATTCAGCGATTAATTTACGGAATAAATAATACTTATATTATTATGCTAACGTGGATGGAATTAATTTTTTAACATGTGAGAAGATTAGGGATAACGAATTATATATTTCGAAATTTTGCCTCAAATGATTTTCCTGATTCATTTAATTTCCAGTAAACATTGAGTAACAGTAACATATCAATGTTATAATTTTTCATTCAACAACGTAACTGTTATATACAAAACGAGATACATTGCAATTACACTGTTGAAAGGAAAATTATAACTGTTAATGTTGTATTATTGTTACTTATTAATTACTGGGATTGATCGCGAGAATACAAAAGATTAAACTTCGATCTGTGTTAATATAATCTCGTTACTCACAGGGAACACGTGCGAGATGTTTCCAAATTGTTTAATTTGTCCATTTGACGAATACATAATTTCGAGAATCGCGAGGCTCGTTCTTTCCTCTCTCGGAAACTATGGGCGCTTCATATTTACAGAAATTCTCAAAGCGACTAACTTTTATATCTTTACTCGGCAGTATTAACGATCGCCTCGGCGTAATTACAATTTGACGAGTAACAGAGAGAACAAATATGCGGACGATTATATATATTTGTTCAACGATCATCTGCACAATCGATATAAAAATTTGTCGATATTAGCACCAAACTCGGGAACAACGATGTACGGACGTTATAATCGTTCGTTGAAGGAACGAAGACGAAACTAAAATTATGCAAAATAATTTACGTATACATATATATCGTATGTTACATGGAACAGGCCTTTTATTTTCAACGCTCTACGATTTTACGCGTCAATGACTGTTACGAAAGATCCCGTTTTTAAAAAACGGACGTGTACTTCGTTACCTTCGACAAGATACTATTTCAGATTGAGTGTTATGAACATTCGCATGACCGTCGATATCTGGATGAATAGCTCAGTAATACAGTATGATTTATTATTATCCTGATGTGTAGATATGTATGACATGGTTCAATTTTTACTTAAAACTGTACGATTATTCATACACCTATTATGGAAAAAAATTGTAATTTTTTGCAACAAAACTATAATTGTGTGATATTGCATACAAATTTGTAAATTTACTTATAGTAGCATAAGTATAATAATAAATCATGAATTTAATACCGCATTATAAGTTGATGTTTATATCGATGTTTGAAACATTTGATGTTTACATTTTGATGTCTCTAACAGTACCTCGTCGGTTTTGAATATTCTCTAGAGCACATGTCCGTGCGCAGTGGTTACTTGGAAATATAGATCTTATATAACTTAATCTCTTAATACTGGATTTCATAGAGCCCTGCGAGAACAAGCAATAAGTTACGTCTCTGTGAATAATCTTGCACAGTTCTGTTACAAATGTTTACGACTGTATTAAAAAGAAAAATTAAAACCGCAAATATATATAACAATATGTCGATAATTCGTCCGTCTTACATTTTGTCTATATCCTCCAGTCATATTACTTTTGTAAAACAGACTTGTCCAAAACTGTATTCTACTTTTTACTTTTTCTCTTTTTTTGTTCGTAAAGTTACATAAGTCAAACAATAGTGTGAAATATTATTCTTTGACGAGAGAATACAATACGAAGTTATTACTGTAATTATTACTTTCAGACGTACCTGAAATCCTTTAACGATTGAGTACACATTCTCGGCAGAAATATTTTTAATAATATATTACCGATTATAATTTTCTTCTTTACTACCTATGAAATTGCAGGTATCTCGAAGTTCACGCTGAGATTTTCCGATTGAGCTAACTTAACGATGGTCGACAATTTTACCGCGACCCGGGCGGCCTCATCGAGATCGTCGATTGGTACAATTTTTAAACCCGCATTTGCGATCAGAGCCTTGGCTTCGTCCACGTTAGTGCCCTAGAAAGTAAAAAAATATATATGTCTTCACACAATTCTATAATCGATTATATTTATAATTATTTGCAAAACAAATCGGTTATTATACCTGCAATCTTACGACAACGGGAATTTTTAAACTTAATTCCTTAGTCGCGGCGATAATACCTTCTGCTATAACGTCGCATCTCATAATTCCGCCAAAGATATTAACTAAAAGAGCGTGAACCTGAAAGAAAGAATATGTGTAAATTTCAGTTAAATCACGTAGAAACTAGTTATGATTTCATGTACTCACTCGTGGATCAGAAGTGATAATTTTAAATGCTTCTTTCACCGCCGAAGTCGACGCACCACCGCCAACGTCGAGGAAATTAGCCGGTTCGCCACCGTGCAACTTTATGATGTCCATCGTAGCCATAGCTAAACCTGCTCCGTTTACCATGCAACCTATATTACCGTCAAGCGCGATATAATTCAAGTCGAATTTCGCCGCTTCGACTTCCTTAGGATCTTCTTGAGTCCAATCTCTTAAATTAAAGAGTTCCTTTTGTCTGAACTCGGCGTTGTCGTCAAACCGGCACTTGCAATCCAAAGCGAAATCTATAAAAAATTATATAAAGAGTTTATACAAGTTGAATATTTACAAAATGTTATGAAAAGAGAGGTAAAAAAGCAAACTTACAATTCCCATTGATGTCTTCGGCGAGAGGATTAACTTCCAAGAGAAGAGCGTCCTTCTTGAGAAACATTTGATAGAGATTTATAATTATATTGGAAATGTAGTCCTTCACGTTCTCCAGACCGAGTTTCATCACTATACGTTCCGCCTGTTCCTTCGTAATTCCCTTATTGATGTCGATAGGTTCGTACATGATGGCAGTTGGATTTGTAGCGGCGACCTCCTCGATGTTTACCCCACCTTGGCTGGAAGCTATTATGACGGGACCCTGAAAGTGAAAAGCATCCGTTAGAAAATCTTCCTTTTAACGCAATGTCGTCTCGAACGCGCTCTTGGACAACTTACACCAAAGGCTCTTTCCATCATGACGGCAAGGTAGTATTCTTTACGGGGAAACATGCGCTGCGTGACCATCACGGCATTGCATATCCTGCCGCCCTCGCCAGTCTGTTTCGTAATCAATAGCTTGCCGAGCATCTGGCCCGCCAACGACTTGGCCTCTTCTGGACTATAAGCAACGGTGATAAGCAATATTTTACAACCCATTTCGAATATGTTGTTGTGAATGTGTTGCATGCAATCTTATCGGAGGGGCCGTAATTACGTTTCACACATCTTCACTCCGCTCACGCTCGTTCCCTTGAAGTGTCCCTTTCCTCTGCCGCCGGCGAGGACCTGCGCTTTCAGGACGATGTCTTTTGTCTTCAGGTTGGCGGCGAGTTTGGCCGCCTCGTCCGGAGTCTTGGCAACGCCGAATTTGGGTGTCGGCACGCCGGCTTCATTGAGTAAACTGTAGCTAATGTGTTCGTGTACATTCAAGTTCCTGGCTGGTTGCTTCACCAAGTTGCTCTTGCACGCCAATATCTGTGAAAGGGACGTGACATAATAGGTTTCAGTGATAAACTTTTGCGTTTGTTTGGATTTGCATCGCGACAAGCACTCCCGTGCTCTGGCGTCATTACACTGATAAAAGTGTATGCCAAAGTTTACATTGTGTACATTGATCTAGGATAAAGACTGATAAAAATTATTAACGCGGCTATTGATGTCAAGAAGACAAGATAATACGAGTAAAAGTTATGCAAGGTTAAAGAATATGCAAATTAGTCTGTCATTATAAATCATGTAATGGTTAAATATAAACATACGCTCGAAGGTCGAATAGCACGGAGCTATGTACATACATGCCCATCCTGCATACATCTTTTATGTGCGTTTTGGCAATGACATGTTGTATGCAACCAAGTGAATTGTGTAACAGAATGGTCTGTTCCACTACCAGTTTAGTGTTGATTTTTCAAATAAATTTATGCGCAATTTTAAAGTCAAGTTTTAAACAGACAACTGTTTGCAAAGTATTAGTCAATTAATATCGCTCGCTATGGCGCTAAAAATTTTATTGATTAAATTTGAATAAATGAATAAATATTGACTTCATTGATCATTCGGGAGCTTAATAATAATTTCTCTGTTATGTAAATTTTATCTTTATCTCTGTTTTCGAATTTGCATCAATATTCGATCTTAAAAAATGTCTTAAAGCTACAACTGAAGATGCACATAATTGACACTCTGCCAAAAAAGCTGTCTTATTTGACAGGGCATGTCAAGAGATATAGATAAACTTAACAAAAATAGAAACTAACTATAAATGCCTAAGCTCAAGTAAATCTCGTTTTGTACAAAATTTTAATTCATAATTTATGTAGAATATATCGATCAGAGAATCCATACAAAATGACAGAATAATGAGACCGAATAACAAGATGAAATTCAGGTAATTTCATCACATGGAAAAATGTCCAATCGGTTTTCTAAATTAAAGACGTAGACGCAAGAATCAGGTGGTTTCATTTTCTCACAAAAGTAACATACCGTACTATTATAAAAAAGGTAATAGGGACAAAAGTACATATTTTTTTTATGTTTACACGGTGCTTATGTCCACTTCTATCAATGTAAATTAATTTTAATCTCGGTTTAATTTACTTTTTATCTTTTCCTAATTCTAAAAAAAATTAGAGGAAGATAAAAAGTAAATTGAGATTAAAGTTCTATATTGATAGAAATTCGTAGAGCTGCATTTAAATGCATCATTACACAAGACAAAATGTACCGCGATTTTTCGGATAGCTTTTTTTTAGTCCCTGTATAAAATCAATTAAAACAAAGCCACCCAGTTCTTGCGTCCTATCCTTCGATTAAGAGCTCCAGTCGCTAATTCGACTTTGACAACCGGAGCACGTGCGTCGTCGTAGTGAGTAAAGACTCGCACTTTGCCCGTGTCAAGGCCTTCATCGCTGAAAATAAGCTTGCATCTCGGCGAGAAGAAGCGAGGAGACCGCGGAACGATCGATCGCGCGCGGGCGCGCGGAAACTTCAGCCGTTCCTCCGTTCAATTTAAATCGAATCCACGCTCGCTCGACAAAAGTGTGTCGCGCGGGAGCGATCGTCATCGGGCCGGTAACACGACAAGTGTTTGACAAGTGTCCCCTCGGCGATTCGATTGGGACGCGGGGGCGGACGGCGACGGGAACGTCGAGGGGACGACGCGGCGGGCGGCACCCCGTGCGGTTGCGTAACTGTCACGCCGATCTTCCGGAGGAAAATCCCCCGAGATGGAATCCCTCGGCCGCGCGACCCTGGCGCTCGATTTAGCAGACTACAGCTGTCCAACATGGCGGCGCGACGACCTTCGCTCCGTCTCGCTCGCACTCGCGCGTTCCTCTCTCTTTCTCCCTCGCTACTCTCGGCCGCTGCGTCGCGATCCTCGGGGCACCCAACGCGCTCTCGTCGGAGCGTCGCCGGGGCCGCGCGCGATCAACGTGCACGCGGAAAAATCCGCTTGACGTACCTTGGTGCCGCTCAGTCGGCCGAGATTCTCCGCGAGTGTGACCGCCCGCGACAACATGGTAGCCATCTTTGCCTGAGCGACAGCCGTGGACTGCCAGCCTGCGAGCTTCGCCCCTCGTGGCCCCCACCCAGTACGCCTTGACGTTTCCCACGCGCAACATATGACGCAGAGTGCCCGCACGCGGAATTCACGCAGCCGCGCCGAGTCGGGTGCGTGACTGCGGGTGACGGTGCGTCGGTCGAGTCATCGGGAAAAAATCCTGCCGGCCTCTCGATTGAATTCCGATTAATTTAATTAAGGATTCATTTATTCTTATGCTCTTTGCGACTAAATCCATTGTACTGTCCGCTTCTTTTAATTCTTCTAATTATGTGCATATTTCTTTTTTTTTTTTTTCAAACAGTACAGCGCGCGCTGCAAAGGATAAACTTGAAATAATATCTATACTATTTTGTTAACGTGGATGGAATTATCAATCTTTTGTTGACATACGGGAGGAAAGATTAGATTAGAGACAATGAATTGTATAGACAATTTGCTTCGAATGATTTTGCTAATTAATCTAATTGCCAATTAATTTAAGTAGTAGTTAGCTTATCATTTATTTTATTAATGTAGATAGAATTAAGATTTCACTAACTTATGGAAACAAAGATAAGATTAGAGACACGCGTATCGTTCAAAACTTTACAATTCTACCAGTTAAACTAATTGCTGATTAACTTGGCCAATAATAAACTTATTTTAAGTAACATGTATATTATTTTATTAATATGGATAAAATTGTTAATCTTTCGTTAACATATGGAAACAAATATAAAATTAGAGACACTTGTGTAGTTCAAAACATTACAAATTTTATCGATTGAATTATCAATTAACTCACCAAGTGACATCAAAGTCGAGCTTAAAAATAAAGAACGTTGAAAAACAAAGAAGCCTTTACATCTCGCGAGAAAGGAATTACCGATTTACCTCTTTTTCATCCCTAATTAAATTATTGCTCTGTAATATTCTTAAAAGTTATGAATCGTCAACATCTTGCCGTCGTATGTAATCAATAATGTACACATCTTTTACAAATATACGTATAAAAAGATATATTTCGTGGACGTAAAAATACAAAATATTTTATAAACTCTCCCACAGAGGCGTCAGTTTTTCACTTTCTCACAATCCTTCCGGTTCGACGATTTCGTACTGAAAGTGATATCTAAATCCAAAGACTTCGCGATACTCATCATCGTTGCTAATTTTACAGACGTTTCGGCCGCTCGAGCAAAATCGTCCACGGAAATTACCTTCAATTTAGCGTCTAGTATCAATTGTTTAGCTTTAGTCACATTGGTACCCTGCGAAGAAACGGATTATTAAAAAGAAGGGAAAATAAAACGATATAAGGCTAACATTTAAAACAATTTAAAAATATTTACCTGTAATCGCACGATTATGGGCATCTTTAAATCTAACTGTTTAATAGCGTTTATAATTCCCTGGGCGATTATATCGCATCTCATTATACCACCGAAAATATTCACCAAAATCGCTTCCACCTGGAATATCATTGCCATATCAATTCTTTGTTTCATTTTAATTTGATCGATTTTTATGCCGATAATTACATTGGGGTCCGAGGACAGGATCTTGAAGCCTTCCATCACCGTCTCGGCGGTTGCGGTACCACCGACGTCCAAGAAATTAGCCGGCGCCCCGCCGTATAACTTTATGATGTCCATGGTGGCCATCGCCAGGCCAGCCCCGTTCACCATACAGCCGATATTCCCATCAAGAGCTATGTAGTTCAAATCGAACTTCTCCGCCTCGACTTCCTTCGGATCCATCTGGGTCGTGTCCTTCAGCGCGAACAGCTCCTTCTGCCGGAAACTGGCACTGTCGTCGAACTTACATTTGCAATCCAGAGCGTAATCTGCGACAACAAGACGCGAATATAACGCGCTATTCAATTTTATTATCGAAACGCTATTATACACTCTTGTTTCTTGTATCTTATCTCATTCGTTGCCAACGTACATTCGCCGCAGATGTCTTCCGCGAACGGATTGATCTCGAGCAGCAGCGCGTCCTTCTCGACGAACAGTTCGTAGAGATTGAAGGCGACGAGGGAGGCGATTTCCTTGTTCTGTCCCGTGAGTCCCAGTTTATCGGCGATGCTGCTCGCCTGCGCGGGCGTTAAACCCTTGTTTATGTCGATCGGCATATACGCCACGGCCTCGGGATTCGCCGCGGCGACGTCCTCGATGTTTACCCCGCCTTGCTTGGAAACGATCATCACGGGCCCCTTGTGTGACGCAAACGACAGCGAATTTAGATCGTGCTGCTCCTGAAGAGCCACAGGGACAATATGTAGCCGTACTCACGTCGAAGGTACGCTCCAGCATCACCGCCATGTAATACTCCTTACGCGGAAACATCCGCGCCGTTACCATCACCGAATTGCATATCTTTCCAGCCGGGCCCGTTTGTTTGGTCACGAGCACCTTGCCGATCATGCTATCCGCCAATTCCTTCACCTGCTCGGCGCTGCAACGGAAGAGATCAGCATCCCTCGCTTCTCTCTACTGTGAATCACGTACTCACGTGTCGCACATCACGACGCCGCTGACATTGCTATCCTTGAACTGTCCCTTCGCTCTACCGCCAGCCAGAACTTGTGCTTTCAGCACGAGGTCCTTTGTATTCAGATTCTTGGCCAGACTGGCGGCCTCGTCGGACGTCTTTGCCACCCAGAAAGGCGGGGTAGGAATGCCGGCTTTCTTTAATAAGTCGTACGCGATGTGCTCGAGCACCTCTAAATTTCGCACCAATTGTTTAACAGCCGGGGCTTTATGCGCCAACAACTGTGGAAAATAAAACGTAAAAATTGTGTAAAAAAATATCTATGTTTGTGATTTTATGTATAAATAACATTTACATTCAACAATAAAATAACTTTTCTTCTTACAATACAAGATTATTATTACCTGTCTGTTTATTCTTCGCGCGCATGTTCCTACTAAAGATGACATCATAAATGACATGATGACAATAGCTCAATTTGAATACACTACGTGTAACGTATACTGCTATACACGTACGCGCATTGTCACCGGCGATATTCACGCTTTCTGTAAAGTTATAATCGGACATTTAATTTACATTTCCAATGGACAGTTTCCTTATATGAATCTCAAATCACTTACGAGACACGAGAAGACTCCGTGCGCATCCGTCATCAAGACTGGCACCGAGTCGAGTAGGCGATGAACACATATTATGCTTGCTTTTTTTTTTATTGTAACGGCGATAAGTGCTACCACGATTCATTCTCAGACGATACTTTATTCCACGCTAAGATATAATATGCTCGCGTTAAAAATATCTTCTACGTTTTTCGAATAGATTTCTATAACTGCGTCATATTCAGCACTTGTTATCACTTCTTGAGGAAGCGGCTTTACGATTATAAACCTATATGATTAAAAATATGCGCATTTATGTCGGGATGAATAACACAATGAACAAGTCAGCAATTTAAAATTAACACATCAGTTAGAGAAATGTGCATAATACAAACGTAACGTAAAATTCATTTCAAATTTGCTTGAAATATGCATTTGAAAAAATCTTTGTTCATTGAAATAGTTTCCAATAATGTGAAACATAATACATACGTATTATAATTTAAATTCGCATTTCAATAGTAATTCAATAAATCTACTTCGATGTGTGCAAATATAATTTAATCTATTTGTCAAGTAGACTATCTTGTACAATCGAATCGAAAGATAATTTATAACCTTTCATATACATATTTTTATCATATTGTTTTATAATCTCGCAAATTGAAGCCTAAGATTTACCAAAATTTTTACTAAAGATAAAAAAATGCGATGTACACATATGTAATTACAAGTTACATATAAATATGTGCAAATCTCGCTTATATTTTTACAGAACGTCTAAAGTGTAATATCAATTCAAAAAGACGGATAACTAATCATCAGATTCATATATTTTTTAGAGCAAAAAGAAAAGTACACTTAAAAAGTACGCGCTCTATCTAAATACATAAATATTTAATTACGCTAATTTTTTTTTACTAACTAAATGTCCAAATTTCAGTAAATCATCCTCGAAATTGCTACAAGTATTTAAATAATTTTCTTCACTTACATTTCATATAATGAAAAAATACTGAAGATTTTATACAAAGTTATTGCACGTAGATGAAAAAATGAGATTTCTACCTTTAATCGTGCGACAGATAAGAATCACTCTTTATTCTACTCACGCGTACCATCATATATTCTGAATGAAACTATGATTACTATTGTGATATATATTCTCTAAAAATATTTTGTACATGTATTAATGATGTAAATGTGAAGAAGCGATACTTCAGATCAATTCAATTGTAATTTCGCAATTGGGACAAACGCAAAATTATTTGTAAGTTTTTACTGAAAACATTGTTAATTAACACATTATAGTAATTTGACATTAATAACTCACGTACTTAGTAAAAGGAAAAACAAAATTTTGTTTGCACTGTTAAAACAAAAGTTACTTTTTTTATTTCTAGTGTTACGAGTCATCAAATCAACAAATTGTCAGCAAATATGCTTGATATTAAGTCGAATTTGCGACGCTGCTACTTATAAGCTAAATCGATCGTTGAGAGTTTGTCCCGTAACGCCGAGATTCCCCGACAGGCTGTACATAACTTCGCTGAAACTACGATCATCGACGTCTCCGCTGGAATCGGACGTAGTCGTGTTGTGCGTACGCGAGCGCGATCGTGATCTTGATCTCGAGCGCTGACGGGCAAATAATGGTGCTCGGCCAATCTGAAATTTCAGTAAAGACATTAGTCGCCATTCGAGGAAAAGATTGAATACTTTAATAAAATAAAAATTAGAAGCAAAATATGTATACCATATTTAAACTCTGTACACTTTGCCTGTACGGCGATCGTCCTCTGGGCATTTGTCGCGGACTACCGATGGTCGCAGGTTGCCGGGTCTGCGCGAGGGTGAGTGGTCGCTGATGTGTAGCGGTAGGTACGTATTCGGTTCCCAATGTGCACATGAAATTAACATTCGGAGTAGGATTCAATCGGGCGGAGCTGCAACATATTACATTTTAAATATTGCATCACAAAGGAAAGATTAATTCCTATTTCTAGCATTATTAAAATCATCAATAAATTTGTACATAAAGATATGAAAATACTAAATTTGAGATCTAAAGATATTAAATTTGTAATTGTAATTTGTATAAAGCTACGAAAGATCCATGTTTTTCTATAAATTATGATCATATGAAAAATAGACAGTCGAATTAATTTGACAAATATAAAATATCATCTACTTCATTCGCATCAATTTCTGTTCATATTGCGCCCGTCTCTGTGCACGAGCAATCTGATCGGATCGCAGTCCGCCGGTTGTGAAGCGACGTTGCGACGTTAATATCTGTTGCCTTCCCAAAGTTCTCGGCTGCATCGAAAGTAGACCAGTTTTCTGCCCGGTTGGCTGTGCCATCTTGAACAATTTAAACGCATCATCAGCACTTTACAAATTATTTTTACATTGAAAAACATTCGTCATATACATGTCGCAGTATTCGACTTACTCTGAATTGATTCTGCAAGTTCAATCTCTGATTCTGTCTTTGCAGCAGCAACTGCTTTGCTCGTTTCACGCGGTTTCGATAGGCAATCTGAGCGGGGCTCTGGTAGCCCAGGCGATTGTGGACAGAATTCGGATCGCGCAGGTTGGGCATACTGTTCGTTCGCTTCAACGGGCTCTTGTTGCTCGTGAAGAAGCCGCCCTGATTGAACGTCAGGTTCGTGCGCAAGCTCCGGCTGCGAGTCAAGCCGAATCTGTTGCCTCTGCCACGGCGCACATTGAACGCGCCACCTCTTGTACTATTCGCCTTGTAATTCAAGCTCAAATTGCTGCGCGACCTCGTGAGATTGCCGTTTTTCTTGAAGCGATTCCGGGCGAAACCGCCGCGTGCGTTACTCGCGGTACTCGCGTTGCGTTGCCAGGTCTGTTGCTGCTGTTTCTTCAGAGTGGCACCGACATTGCGCTTGAGTCTCGTACCTCTTCCTCTAAATCCACCGCGGCCACGTACAGCACCGCGATTGCGCTTGGCGCCGCCGGTTTTTCCGTTGGTCGCCGCGTTCTTTTTCTTTTTCTCCATCTTTATGATCTCATCTTAAAAGGAAGAAAATGCGCGTCATTTAATGAGCGTACGGCATGGCAAACGTACGATGTGGTGGGATCTAATCTTTGCGAAACTTTTAAGTCGAGACACTTAAGGCTAGATCTTGGCACAGACATGACTCCAGCATCGAGTGCGATTTTTCAACCGAATATTTATCGTATAGAATATATGGATCATTTCTCGGCATGTATTCTGCCGAGAAAATTGCTGAGAAGAAATATCATATTCGTGATCCCAAACATCTTTGCCTGCAAAGGTATTCTTGTAAACATTACGTAGAATGCAATCCTTACGGATATATCCTTATATTGTGGCACATACTTTTGAAATAATAATAAAATTAAACATTCTAATCTTTAAATTAACAAATAATTATTTCTAAAGTTATATCTTGTTGATTTTTTATAAAATTAAAAAAAAATTAATAAGAATTAAGAATGCTAATTTAGAAATCACGAGAAAAAAAATTATAAAATGTGCCGATTTTTCTAAAAATGTTAAAACAATAAGGAACAAAATGTAACTATAAATTAAAACAAAATCAAATGAAAAAAATATTTCTCTGTAATCTGTTTTCAAAACATATTTAAAAGTTTAATGTATGCAAGATAATTTTTTGCATTGCATCTTTTTGACTTTCAGTGGTCGTTAATTTGTCACGTGCTGCTTTATGGATCACTTCAAAATGGTGTGTAATTAAAGAAAGAAGGCTGGCTGGGTTCATGTTTCTCCGTTAATGTGACGCTGCTTCTCAGGAATTTTTACGATTTTCACTTCTTGTAAATTGTCCCTCTGTTCTGTCCTCTTCTTTTCCCCGTTTACGAGACTTTGTTATGACTGAGCCAGTCAGTGATTCTTCTCGTGTGACGAAGCTTTTGATTATTACCTCTTAATATTACATTTCAGAAGATTTTCAAGGAGCCCGTTTAAAAAAGTGCCATGTTGATACAAATAAACGCATAAATATATCCCCTGGGATTGCTTGCAAGCATCGAAAACGATGAAATCTCATTTTTAAAGCTTGCCTACTAGAGTACCTGCATTTTCGGATTGCCAGTAAATATTATACTGATTGTAAACTGATTTGGAGTAGCGTCCCATGTAGATCGAGAAATGTGAGATTTAATTCGCGTCTGGTTGTACAAACCAAAAACATTCCTCTCGTACTCGCCGTCGCGATAGAAGCGAAACAAAAGCGAAATTACTATCTCATCGTTTCGCCGAGTGCTCTTATCACACGAATTTTCTGCGGTAGAGATAACGTTGCGCTCGCATGCATATCCCGTTTTCCATACTTGGCATCCGCTCGGCGAGTAAGAGTTGCCCGCGATGCAACAGATAAAAATACAAGATTGCGCAAGCCCTGCGCTTGTCCCACGCGTGAAGAGAGAGCGTGATTTTTCGTGAGGGATGAGTCATCGTCACGACGCTTGGCACAGTCTTCCGAAATATTCTTCAATATCCCCGAGCCGCTCGCCCATCTCCTCCACTCACCTACTTCTCAAAATGTACCGAAGTGAGGCTACGTTTATCGATGTTCCAATTTCTATCGGGACGATTTCTAATGGGAATCAGTCGTCGTGAAAATTATCGATGTATATAACAATGGATCGTGATCGCGTAATATGCATTGCGTTATCTACATCGGCAGTAGCGTGATTCACGATACCAAACTGCTGCAACCTTTGCTCCGATTTCTCTTCCGTAACTGGATCGCCGTGGGTCGTTTTGTTATCGCGAAAATCCATCGTTGCAAGCCGAGAAAAACTAGAATTTTCAAGATGTCGTTCGGAAATCATCTTCCAAGCGTTACTCAGCAAGTAATTTCCAGCCGAAGGAAAATCAATCGTACGTGCGTAACACGCATTAGAAATTACGATGAACGTCGTGTTTAATTGACCAAGAAATATTATTAGAGGGATATAGATGCAGCCGATGTAAAGTTTCATCATGGGTTGATGTGGACGCAGAGTGATCCCGGGCGTAAAAAATTGTTGGCGTATACTCTTGATTTTGCTTCTCGGTACTTTACGTCACGTTGACGTTCCTCTCTTCTTGCGACAAGAGGCAAAGAATTATAAATAACTGTGACTGTAAAATACAATCAAGACGGCGGTGATACAATTCTTCCCATAAAATTTTGGAACAGCTTTCTGTTACTACAATCGATATTTCCTCTACATCGACAAGCTCGTGTTTCCTGAAGATCCGAAGTAAGCAATCACAATCGCAAAACATGATTGCACAAGACGAATAAAGAGTCTTCTACAACATTCTGACATGAAATCTCGAATCATTTCTCGTTCATTTCTTGGATGTTGATATACTTATGCTTCTTAGATATTGATTTCTTCCCGAGGCAAGCAATGATCTCTGATTGTGAAACATTCGAGACAAATATGAAACAATGTCCCTTATAACATTTTGGTGGGAATTCTCAAATTGTTATTATTTCACTCGCTTCCTAAAACGTCTTGGAATGTATGTACTTATGTTTCTTCCCAAGGCAAGTACCGTGCGATCGCACAACATAATTACTCGAGGCAAGTATAAAACAATGTTCTGTAAAATCTCCTAGCACGAATTCTCGTATCCTGATGTTCCGATCGCGCTTCCTGAACGTTGAGACGCATCTACGTTTCCTGGACGCCGGTTTCTTCCCGAGGCAGGCAACTGCAATCGCGGAATACAATTATTCGAGGCTACTTCCGGTCAATCTGCTCCTAAATTCTCCTCCTTCCGACGGCCAAGTAAATTACGAGTAATCGTGACTGCAGAATCATTCAGGGCGAGAACGTTCCCACGTGTTCTATTCAATTCTCCCTTCCTCCCGTCTCCTGGCTGAAAGAGCGATCGCGATCATCGAACGGTCGACAGAGCAACACGCAAAATACGTGAGAACGAAACCTCGTGGACTCCCCCTTCCTCCTCCGTCTACCTCTTCTTGAAGAACGTTCAAGAACGTTTGCTGCCTCGCGATCTCGCCTCGACGAACGAGTCATCTTCGATCGATCGATCGATCAATCAATCGGCGCTCCTGCGGGGAAGGCTATCTCGTCGCCGTTCCCCGATGCTGCCCCACGGCGAGGAAAAGCCGTCGGGGGGGAGAGGGTGGGGCGGAAACAATCTTTCGTAAAGGCGAAAAACAAATGCAGGTACTCTACAAGCACACGTATGCAAGCACGCACGCGGAGGCGAGCACACGCCGGGCACACATACACACGTACGGCCGACGCCATCTTGTCGATCCGTCGCCCGACGCGGGGGGGCGACGTGCTCACCCGGGGTTACTGGCGGAACCGTTAGACCGTCGGGACCCTGGCGACTTACCGAGCGACATGTTCACTTTCGCGTCAATCTCTGACATTTTTGCTTTGGGATTTATATCCTCGCTCTCTTTTCCTTTCTCTCGTATGTTTCTCTCTCTTTCTCGCTCACTCGCTCTCTCTCTCTTTTACGTCGTTCTTCAAGATCCCTTGTGCCAAGATCTCGCAAGTGTTCACAGCACGACGCGCGATTTTCGGCCAACCGGTTCTTCCTCCTCGTTGCACGACCTCGGATCTTGTTCGCGAACGATCGACGACACGTAACGAGACGAACACGATACGACAAACGACAGAAACGGGCAAGAACTGACCGCGACGAGCGCGGAACAGCCGTGGACTCGAGAGAGACGTGAGCGCGCCACGCGTATCGCACAGCGAGTGTCTTGGGCGCGCCGATTGGTTGGCCGCGAGAGAACTAGCGTGGTTCTCTCGCAGCAGCCAATCGGCACGTCCGACACGCGGGTGCGCGGCGGACAGCCAATCGAGTGCCGCGACATCACGGGGAAGAAAAAACGCGGAGGATTTCGATTTTTGTTTGTCTCCATCAATGTCTGATTTATTTTAATCTCGGTTTGATTTATAATTTAACTTCTTTTTTAGTTCTAACGTTTATTTTTAGCAATGTAGATTAATTTTAGTCTCAGTGTTTGTTTTCTTTCGATGCAGATTAACTCTAATTTCAATTTAATTTACGTTTTAACTTTTTCTGATGCCTATTTCTAGCAATTTAGATTATCTTTAATCTCGATTTCACTTATATTTCATTTTTTTATGTGCAGTATTATGTAGAGAAAAGAAATTGTAACATAACCTACCATTATCTTTTTCTAATTTTAACCATTTTTATTTCTACAAATGTAAATTAACTTTAATCTCTATTTGAGAATTATACTGTTTTTTCAGTTTCAATTTTATCTTTTTCCAGTTCTAAAAATTTAAAAAGGATAGAAAGTAAATTAAATTAAACTGAAATAAAAATTAACCTACATTGACGGATATTAGAAGAAGAATAAAGCTGAAGCATTGTTTAAAAGAATGTAGATTAACTTAATCTTGATCTAACTATTATTTTTCTAAATCTTAAAACTAGAAAAAGATAAAATATAAGTAAAACCGAGATTATAAGTTAATCTGCATTGATAAAAATGGAATATTAAAAATCCTTTTTTTCCCCAAGAGAACTTCTAATCAGAGTCCAGATTTAAGATTCAAACAATAGATAATGAATCAGAATTTCTTCACCCTGTCGAGAATCATATGTCTCAATTCTGATCTAAATGATTGAAGACCTCTTTGACAATTTAAATTATCTTCTTTTCCAGATATTAATATATGCAATCAAAAAGTATACAGTGAATATTAAAGAAATGGCGGAAATAACAGCTCGCAAAGAGATGCGTGGAGACACTCCGAATGATAAACGTGTTCCGTACAAAAAATCGCAGGATAGTTTTACGAAAAACTCTTATTTACAGCCAGCTACTTCGTTTGCAGGGGTACGTTTCTTCTTTTTTCAATTGTATTTTAACTCTCTTTAGTTTCAACTATCTTTTTCTTGATTGAATTATCTTAAATGGTTGTTTTGTCTCATTCATAAAGATCTGCCCTGAATGGAAGTCTTCTCTTCAAGAGCAAAAACGGCGAATTATTGACAGCGACTGGGGTGGATACGCCTTGGATCTAGATTTATGGGAGGACAGCAAATCGCCCGTAGTTCAGATAAGGCCGGACGAGGTACCATTGGACGACAAGGAGAGTTCTGGCTTTCTGTCCGACAGCATGATAGGTCTTGGCTCATCCTTCCTGACGAGATCACCTGAAAATGGTCTCTATGTTCTCAGCAAATGTATCCTGAAAAATAGGGTACTGTCAGAAATGCTATACATTACATTAATTTGTATTTTGTATTCTATTTATTTTTGTCCAGTAAAAGCATTAATATTATACTAACAATTTACGAGCAGATTCGAGCAGAATATTGTAACAGATTGATTTTGCTTACTGAAATTCAAGTGCCACGTTTATTTGCCACTTCTTTGATTTTCAGGGTCTTACGGACATTAGCATGCTACGATATCATCGGCACCTGCAGTACATTAACATCGCCGCCAATAAGATATCAAGTTTATCACCTTTGAACGGTTTACGATATATAATGTACTTAAACGCGTCGCGCAATCGAATTGAACACCTGTCGGATTTTGTGCCTCCTTTATATCTCACTTATGTAAATTTATCTTACAATTATTTGACGGACATCGGCGATCTGAGGAACTGCTGGAGTATCGTCAGATTAAACTTGTCTCACAATAATCTGGAAAACGTCTCTGGTCTAGAAAATTTGAAGTAAATCCCAAATATTGTGCCCCAACGCGCGATACTCTGTATTTGTAATCTGCATAATTTCTTTCAGACATCTACGGTACTTGAATTTGTCCTACAATCTCATCGAATGCATGGAGAACTTCAACGGTTTGAATATACGGGAATTAAATTTAGAAGGCAACTGTATAACGTCATTTAAATCCGCCACATCCGACCATGGCATAAGCATGTTTGCAAATCTGCGAATAATTCTCCTGGGATATAATAGATTATCAACTTTGGGCATCTTTAAAGTAATCGTTTTAATCGTTTCAAAGGAATGAATTGCATGCAAAAATAATCATAAATCTCATTTTAATACACAACTCTTTTTTTAGAAGGCACATAGGTTACACTTCGTGGATCTAAAGTTCAATAAAATCACTGACCTGGAGGTACTCAATTTGAAGAGTCCAATATTTGAGATCGATTTGAGGGGTAACAGCTGCACAAAGTGGGCCAATTATCGAAACTTACTGATATCTTCCATACCAAGTGTTAAATTTATTGATGGCATCGAGGTGTTACCGGAAGAAAGGGTATTTTAATTACATAAGATTAGTGCAAAAGATTTGTCGTTTTCTAGGTAGTTTTGTATTAAATAAAATTACAAAATCAGGTTTCTGAAAAATTTTTCTCTAGACGAGAAAAAGAATGTACTAAAGTCCGTGATGATAATTTTACTTCTATTTTGCCTTAGTTTTTTTGATAACTTCATTTGACAAACGTACAAATCGTTTGCGTACAAAACTTTTTAATGTTATGCAACTATTGCGAGTAATAATATTTTTAGGTGACATCGACCCTGCTGTTTCGCACGCCATTGGATTTGCTAATTGCCTGTAAAGTTGCAAAATTAACGTTGCTGGAGCAGTTAAATATTAGCAAGATAGACGCTCACGTTCAACCGTACGATGAAGTCTGCCCTCCTCTGATGATACTTGCAGGACCGTCGGCGCTAAAGAAAATGACGCTGGCCCTGCACGTGGCACAAACAATTCCCGACAAAGTAATCTTTGCAAATCCTGCAATATTCCTTTATAAAAATCAATTTCGAAACAGCAGGAGAACGTAATTTTGCAGATAAAATACTGTCGTTGGCATACCACGAAAAATATATGCGAAAACGACGACGAACGTAAAGCTTTTATTCCTCTAAACAGAGAAGAATTTAACGATATGGCGAGGCGTGGCGAATTTTTAGTAATTCTAGACTTCGTGGGTGACTGTTACGGATTCCGTTAGTGCGATATTGCTTATATTAATTTATACATATATATTACATATTAATTAATATATTATATATTATATATTAATTTAACAAACAATATATTAATTTATACGAAAATATTGTTATGTAACGTCCGTAAATTGTATTTCTTTTTGCAGATTTGAGTGAAATCAGCTCGTTGATATCTGAACATAAAATTGGGCTCACCCAAATGAATTTGTACGCAGCCATGGAAATTTCTAAACGATATCCGAAGGTGAAGCCGATTTTGATATTCACGCAGAGCATCGACCTTCACAGAGATTGGATAAGAGAAAAATTCGACGTTTATGCATGGATTAAGGACAGCATGGAAAATTTGTTGGCTGTTAAGATAGGCAAGCACCGAAAGGAAAAAACGGAGACCGCTAGTTGTATATTAAGTTTTATCGATGAAATTTTGGATGAGGTTCGGCTTGAGCTTAATTTCCTACAATGCGATGACACCGTGAAATTCTGCTAAATGTGCATGTGTCATCAGATAATGTGCCGTCTAGAATTTCTAATTTACGACATGTCCGTGAGACCGCAAGGAAACGGGGCAACGACAACCGATACAATATTGCAAAGTAAGATGTTGCTACCAAAGGTCATATTACGAAGGAGCGAGATGGCACCGCTGCAAAAGAAACGTGTTACGTTGAAAAATGAAAAGTATAGAAAATTATATGATCGATTTTTGTCTGAAGAAAAAAGGCATACGACAGAGGGATTAAAAGTACAAAGCGTTATTTTAAATAGAATTTAAATACTTTCATTCGAATGTTTCTACATTGGTATATAGGTGTTATTGGATGAGGAATCGAATATTATTATCGATGATGAAGAGACGAAACGAGAAGAGCGCAGATCGAAGATATTGAAGCGTCGAACTACCTTGGTGAAGGACGTGTCTAGCTATTTGGAAATGAGCGACGATCTTAACGAGTCGACATCTTCCGAAGAAGAAATTGTATATGCTTTAAATACATTTTTTCAGGAAAGAATTATTAATCTTATTCTATTATTTTGATCGATACAATAAATAAAATTTACATATATTGTAGAGCCTTCAAGAATATTTTTACATTTTCATTGTGCATGAATATATAGATAAAAATAACGATAGAAGCTTTTCAGCAGAGAAAATATAATAGGATAAATATTCATCAATGTTCTGTTATTGTCATTTCTCTTATTCTTATTTTCATATATAGTATCAAGAGAGGATGACGTACAAAGAAATAGCAGAAGCATTAAAAAATTCCTATGTTGAACTTGTTATAGAAAATAGGACATTTTATTCGAATTATCACGAAAATCATCCTGGTTTCTTTACTTTAGTGGTAATTCATTATTTGCTGTATCAGTCTTAATTATATTTAATATGATACTGTGAATTATTATTTTGTATTGCAGTTGCTTATGGATGATTATAAAAAAGCTTTTGACACATTAATCGATTTCATTCATGAGACATATACGCGTTTGCCTTACAAAAAGTCAATCTTCTTATCAGAAATACAACATTTTAGAGATGTGGCAATTCCCATCGCACTTGAAAATATCGTTAGTGAAATTAGAGAGTGAGTATGTAATGAAATTTGTGTAAAGTCTTAAAGTATGTTTATCGTAAAACAAAACTTTCTTTTGTTACAGAAATTTATCAATATCTAAATTCCAACGCAAAAGAATATTAAAATTACAGGAGTTTGAGTGTCCTTCACAAAATAATGATCGCGATTAATACTATATAAAGCAAATTAGATTTATAAACATGGTATGTAATCTGAATATGCATAACTTTCTTATCCATAGGACTCATAAAATAAAGTATGGCCAAATATTTTAGAAACAATTTGTGCAACGTGTGTATATCAAGTTGCACGTCAGATATATACAAAATTCGTTTTAGTATGCACGCGTGCGTTTTATACTGAAAATCCATAGTTTGTGCATCAAAATATATTAAATAAAACTTATCCGTTCTTAAACATGTATATATACACTGCTAGTTATACAAAAACTATAATAAATTATACATTAAACCTACTCGATTTACAATATCAGCAGCAGAGAGCGGAAGATAGTAGATTAAAATAATAATAAAACTAAAGTTACATTGTAAGTACAGTCAGTGCTTGACATAATACTGCTTCTACTATTCCATCTGTAATATTTCATCTATATCTGAATCCAAATCAGAATACTTAATTTCACTTTTACGTTGTGCAACAGAAAGATCTTTATCCTTCCGAGTTCGCGGAGCAGGTTGCGGAAACATGTTGCCTTTCGCCTTTGGACTTGTAAGATTCTGCAAAGGATTGTCCAAGATCGAACTCACGAGGCTGGTCGAATTTAACAATTGACTTCCCGTATTATAATTTGTAAGGTCCTGTGAGCTCGCATTGAATCGAAAGATCGTTTCGACTGATCCTACAGGTGGCTTTCTTGCTATACTCAACTGAAAAATAATAACGTTGTTTCAATGACATGATTATACACAAAACACAGTACATGATCTTACCTGTTCCTGTATCTTTTTTGATATTTCCGCGATTTTATCGCTTTGCGAAGTTTTTAAAACAATGTTGCCTGTGCTCATAGACTTCTCTTTCTGCAATGCGTATTCTCCTCTCTCGGAAAAGCTTAATAAAAATAATGTGGATTGCATATATTTTTATATTACAAATATAAAAAATTATATAAGATTACAATGAAATATTTAGTACCTTGAGACACTCCAGTCATTGCTATTTATTTGATTCTTTCTTTGATCGTTTTCCGGTATCATCGTATCACTTTTTTTCTCATCTAAATCGAACAAGACTTTTTTCTTTATTAAACTACCGACTGAGCCGCTTGTTGGTTTTAAAACACTTTTATTCTTCGGAGAAAGTACTGAATCGTCTTGCTGCACAATCATACTATCCGAATCATTATTTTCGGAAAATTTCGACGCTACCATCTGTTTCCTACTAATCGGAGAATTCACTTTACGTGCGTTACTATCCGATACAGTTATTTTCGTAGGTGAAATCTGTTTTATATCTTCTTGAGATTCAATGGAGCTCGCGGAGGAAATGCTTTGAATCGATTTCTGATATGTCGGAGTCACTTTTGGACTGGTATAAGTGTCCGCTCCACTTTTTCTCAATGGTGAGTCACGCGTATTCTCATACACATCATCGTCTTTGTATTTTTTAGGAAGAAGCTCAATCTTTTGCTTTAGACGTAATTTTAATGGTGTCGTATTTTCCGTTTTCTGGACAGACGTATATTCGCCTGAGAAACAAAAAAATTGTTTATTAATTGTCTATATAGTATACTATAGATTTTATATAGAAAATATATGCTTACCCCCGTCTTTGCTGAATGCTTTCCAAGCCTTTGATTTAACGTGAGTGACTAGCTTATCCAATGGGGAACTTTTCGTAAGAGTGGAATATCTTGATTCCTTACGATTTGCTGATATTTGTTGAAGAACATCTTCGAGTATCTTTTGTTTGATTTGATTGTACCGAACTAATTTCTTTGCATTAATATTTTGTTGATGTCTTATAATTTCCATTTTTTGCTTATACGTTGCCGTAGGTATTCCTTGCCATTCTGGATCGATTCCTAATTCTCTCAGCCGATTGTCGAACATATTTTGCACATCTTCCTGTATCGACATTTTCTTGGCATTGGAAGATTTAACCGCAGGCGGCTCATATTTTTTTACAGACTCGTCTGTTGTAGCACTTTCACTATCGGTTTCTGTCTCTGACATCGACGACAAAGATCCAGATTCTGTCACAGAACTTACACTACGTCTTTCTAAGAATTCGGATTTCTTATTGGTTTTTATATTGTCGATATGTAACGGTTTTTTCTTCTCTCTGACACCTATATACTTTTTATTTACATCAATAGGATTCTCTTTAGTAATAAAACTTTTATTTATACTATCATTTACTTCATTTAACGCATCATAATGTCTCGCATTATTTTTCGTTTTCTTAACGATTTCTGATTTATCCGATTTTCTTAGATTAGGCTTTACAGTCATACGTTCTGCAGTCCTGCTGTTAGTAATAATTTTCTTATTATCTTTGCTTTTTACAGTATTATCTTTATTAGATACATATTGAGTTTGTGCCACGACTGACATCAGTTTATCACTGTATTCTTGACTAGATTCACTACCAATATCTTCAATGATCATCTCGGCAGCTTCAGTATTATTTAAAGTCTTATAAGTTTTGTTTTCATTATAGTTGCTATTGTGTTTTACTGTTAATAAAGGAGATTTATGGAATTCTGCCGCGTTCTTTTCCCTTTTGTGATTATTGATCTGTATTTGTGAATTACTGATCTCACGTGACAAGCTGTTTAACTGCTTTCTTTGTTCCACCAACATATTGGATTGATCCACAGATTGTTTTTCCAAGTCTTGCACCTTAGATTCGTACTCAGACTTTATATGACCAGCTACTTGCTGAGTCGCTTTTAATTCTGTGGTCAATTTCTCGATATCGCGACGATGTTGGGCTTCCATGTCCTCTATCTTGGCTCGCCAATGATTCTCTTGCGTTTGTAATTTTGCCTGCATATTTTCCATGCCTGGAGTCAACTGAAAAGATAATCTAATATAGTCTTCTAATATTGGTAAAAATAATGTAATAAAAATGTAATAATAATGTAATAAAAATAAAAATTCTGATTTCTTACTCTTTCAAGAAGTTGATTTCTCAAATTCTCAATCTCTTTCTCTTGTTGACTTATTAAAGTTTTTACGTTTGCCTCCAGGATACTCTCATTTACAACGTGATCCTTTTCCCTTAATGCCTGCAAAAAGATTCCAAATAATTCGTGAGAAATATCACAAGAGTGTAAAATTATTTAATTATCAACTTACGCGTATCTCGTCAAACAGCATACTCTTTAAACTTCCAATATCTTCTTGGTATCGTCTTTGCTCCTGAAGTCTATCCACCTTGTCGATGTCATATTCGTTTTTACTTGTGTTCCTCGCGTAATCCTTTCCCGTATTATCCAGCAGTTTGTCGGACTCGTTTCTTATCACCCTTTCAGTTTGATTCAGTCTTTCCTTCAATGTTTTTATCTCGTTGTGCAACTTCTCCGTTTCTGCTCGATAATGATCGTGCACAGGAGATGTGGATACACCCATGTCTGATATGTACGAATGTTTGCGCGCTATGTGAGCATTTACAAATATAGCGCGCACAAATGTTTTCGGGCAATGTGGGCACTACAAGAAACCATGCAATTAAATCACAAGAGTGTCGTTCAACTCATAATTTTAATTTTTAATTTTCAATTTATCATTTACAATTTGTAATAAGTAATTTATTATAAATGGAACGCATATTATTTTTAACAAAGCAAATCTATCAAGATAAGATACCTTGTAAACTTCCCCGTTGGAGATTTCACCGACGCTAGTTTCAATCAATTTACGTTTCTCCCTCGTTCTCTCCTTTAGATTCTTTACAGTGTCTTCCAGAGCTGCGATTTCTTTCTTCATACTGACATTCTGCTCTATCTTCTGCCGCAGCTCGTCCTTCAGGATTATTACACTGTGATCCAGGTACTGTTTGCAATACAATAAATACTCAACTGACAGTTGCGCAAGTCTGAACAGCTTGACGAAGTTGGGGTCCAGAATCTTGACGTCGTACTCGCTCTCCAAGCAATAATCTATCACGTTATTGATGTTGTGATCAATAGTTGAGAAATCTCGCTCCCGTATAACTCTGTCTATGTCTATAGCACCTGCAAAATAAGAAATTGTCAATAATTTGCAATAATTAACTCGGAATTGTGTGATGTGTATGCTGCGACGTACCTATGCGATTCCAGTCGACTCGTACTCTAGACCCATGCATGTTGAAGTAAAATCCCGATTCCCTGGCGAGCTTCGGGAAATCGTGGCACCAGTTGGTGCCAGCTCGAAACGAGAATGCCATTATTTAAAAACTTACTCGACGTACGAGGAAAGCTTGGGAAAAGATTCTCCGAGGCAAAAACCTCATTTCCATCATTTGCTCACATATTTACGAGTCGCGCGTACTTGTGCGATATCTCCACCGCATAATTGCTCATAATTTTGCTCGCCGGCGAGCAATCCGTGCAACTTCATTTGCAATTGCAATTTGCTGGCGAGATAAACGGCAGGTGTCAAAATCGATGTAAATATAAACAGTTTGGCGTCGGTCGCAAGCGCCACCTGCAAGATTCCTCGGCAGCCTCGTTGCAACGCGAAGGCAGATCGTCTGAAAGAGGTCGCGAGGATCGCGACAACCGCGACGCGCAAGCGGCTCCTCCAGGAGGGCGCGAAATTCAAAATGGATGTAGCACGCGATAACCTTCTCGCAGGTTATGTTCTCCTGATACCTTTTGCGATTTTTCGAAGGTGTCGAGAGACGCGTGTTCCAATTCTCGTCTAGCCTTCTTATCTAATCACCCGCGGCGGAAAAAAAAATGCAAGCTAAGTTTATATAAACGTGACGAAGGCCGCATTTCGAGATGTAATTACTTTCTCGTAAGAAAACAGGGATTTCTCGCTGCATGTCCGACCTTGATGTCCAATTTGCTGATTAATTTCTAAATTACAACCTCTGCAAAAGTGGAGTCTCGAAGATAGAAATCTAGAAGACTGTCGACTTCATTATTTATTTGTGTAGTTTCTGAAGCTATTTCTGAATTTTTTTCGAAAGAAAATATTTTTCAGCCTATATCGATAAAACAATGATCACTTTGCTAACAATAAAAATCTGTCAAAGTTATATGGACATTGAGTTATCTGTCATCGAATTATCGAGCTCTTCCTCCTAATAATTCCCCTTTAATAATTGTTATCATAATTAATAAATAATTTTTTATTAATACACGTTTTCGTCTCGTTAATTTTTATTTTTTTAGAAAGGAAGCAGGATTCGAAATAAGCCTTCTCTAAGATGTCATAAAATCATATTTCTGGCTGATAAGATATGAGTCGTATCAATTAATTTGGAACCATCTTTCAGATATCTTAATATTCTCTGAAGATGCAACTTTAACTGTTCTGCCTGCCAAGCGTATCGACGCTTTAATAAGGTTTAATCAAGTGGCTCAATTTCTTTAATCGATAAACTTATTGAATGGCATGTCGCATCTTGTTTGTAACAATTATATAATGCTTACATAAGATTACTTCCAGACATTTCATTTATGTTCATTACTTTCCACATGATTTCATAATTCTTTATCACTACGCTACTTAATTCCTCGTGTCTATTTCCGTAGCAAATACATCTTCGTAATGAGATATGTGCACTTATGCGTTTGTATGCATGTGTGTGAGTGAATATAAAACCAACACGTGCCACTCATGAGGCAGTTTGAGATGGTCGGAGCCAGCGTAACGGAATCGAGTGGGATAGATCGTCGGTGATAATTGACCCGCGATTTCACATCAATGCAGAGATATGGACGCCAGCAAGAAGTTCGACAATCCAAATCCACGGGCATCCGCGAATCCGATCAGTAAATTGTTCTTCTGGTGAGTTCTTCCTTCTGTAATTGGATCGATCGAAAATACATGTATCTCACGAGCGGAAATGATAGTGAGAAAAACAGTTCTTTATGATGTGAACTCGAGACTCGAGATGAAGCTTTGAATAATATCGTGAAAAGAGCAGCCAAGTTAAATAACAATATTTAGAATACGTTTTTGAAAAGAAAGCTATCACGTGTCATATCTTTGTTCAACAGTCTAACTTGAAATTACTTAGAAATTGCTAGCTGATAACAAGTGCAATTGGGTTATATATCATATCTTACAAACACACACATACACACACACACATATAATATATATATATATATACACATGAATTTGACTTTCAAAGTATAGTGTGACATTCTGGATTATACATCACACTGATACATATTTGCTTTTCTAATAGCCGTTAGCATACTTCAAGAGCATAATTGAACTTCTAAATTTGTTTTATAAAAACATTTATAAAACATGCATATATCTATAATAAGTCTTCTCATATGTAAATACTATATAGTTTTTTTTATTATGTTAAGGTGGTTGGTGAGACTATTTTGGTACGGGAAAAACCATGACTTGGAAATGAAAGATGTGTACAATATTATGCCAGCTGACAGTAGCGAACGCTTGGGAGACAAACTGGAAGAGTAATTAATTTTATTCTTAACGCAAATTCGTAAATTAGGGTCGTACAAGTGATCAACTTAGCATTAATAAATTATTGATAGTATTATGGCCACTTTTCTAATACATACGTGCTTTCAGAAATTGGAGAAATGAAATGCTCATGGCTAAGAAGGACGACAGAAAACCAAAGTTTTTCTTAGCCTTAAAGAAAACTTTTATATGGTCATTCTTTTATTACGGAGGATGGGTTTTTTTCTTGTCTTCTGTTTTGAAGTAAATAAATATTATAAATAGATAACATTGTCATGTTATGACGACGTATACTTTTAAAGATGTGACGTGCTCTTAAAAATATGATGATATGTATTCTTAAAATATGTTTATATTTTGCAGAGTCATGGAAACATATATTTTCGGTCTGTTCATTTGGCAGTTTGATCCTAGAGCATATCCGTATATCCAAGAGAAAGCATATCTCTATGCAACTGGCATGATTTTGTTAACAATACTGTCAGTTTTCGTCAATCATCACACGAATATAGGCTTGTTGGAAATTGGAATGCGATTGAGAATAGCATCCTCTTCTTTGATGTACAGAAAGGTATTTGGCTAGCATTCTAAAATTCTTTTGTACATCCTCTAAGAGTCTGTTACATATCTTTTTAACTAGTTTTCTCTTTAGATATTACGGTTATCCAGTTCTACCACCACTACTCCAGGACAAATTGTTAATCTATTGTCGAATGACATGTCAAAATTTGAACAATTGTTCATACCATTACATTACATTTGGATCCTACCTATACAAGGAATCATTATTGCGTACCTGATATGGCAAAGTGTCGGTATCGCTTCACTGGCCGGTGTAATTCTCATAATAGTTCAAACGATTCCTCTTCAAGGTAACGTACAGTGTTATCGCAAACGTGTACATGCCTAACGATTAAGTTCAATTAAATATATTTTGTAGGTTACATAAGTAAATGGACCTCGAAGTTGCGTTTAAAAATCGCAATGCGAACTGACGAGAGAGTTCGTTTGATGTCAGAAATAATCAGAGGTATACAAGTTATTAAAATGTATACGTGGGAGAAACCATTCGAGGGACTCGTTAATCTTGCAAGAAAGTTCGTACTTATTCTAATTTCATTATTATCGCATCGAAGAAATTTGATACGATGAGCATATCATTTTGTCTAGATATGAAATCGATGTTCTTACGCTGATATCGTACCTAAGAGGTTTTACCATTGCCACATTTGTGTTTACGGAAAGAACAACGTTATATTTTACAATTATGGCCTATGTACTTTGCGGGTATTCTGTATCCGCCGATAAAGTGTTCTCAATGGCACGGTACTTTAATATTCTTCAACTTACCATGGCGATATATTATCCTATGGCGGTAGCAGCTGCTGCCGAGGCAGCAGTTTCGATAAAGAGAATCGAGGTAAGATTAACTTATCAAAACTGAAAAAGGTCAGGGTCGAAGTTAAAAAGATTAGATAATGTGAATAGATGTAAATAAAAGTTGTTAAGCATAAAAGCCGATAAAATGATATTTATCATGATACAAGAAACAGCCAATAATTGCTTGCATTTTTAATATATTTAATAGAACTTTCTGTTATTGAACGAGAATGTTGCACTGACACAATCTTCATTAAGTGGCAAAGAGACAAGTATTTCGATGAAAAACATTAGCGCCTCATGGACAACCACTGCAATTGTAAACACGTTACATAATATCAACATTCAAATTAAAGAGCGAAAACTTTACGCTATCGTTGGTCCGGTGGGCGCAGGAAAGGTACTTTTTATCAATATTAAATGTTTTGCGCACTTGTTTGCATGCAATCTTTTATAAGAAAATAATTTTTTTTAATCTCTTTGTCAATAATTTTCAGAGTTCTTTCCTGCAAACGATTTTAGGCGAACTGAAATCATCACAGGGCCAAATACAAGTAAATGGCAAAATATCGTATGCAAGTCAAGAACCTTGGCTATTTGCAGGTACAGTGCAAAGTAACATCCTGTTTGGCCAGCCTTTCGATAAAGATAGATATCAGAATGTTGTAAACGCGTGCGCGCTTACGACCGATTTTGAACAACTTCCTCATGGCGATAAGACCTTAGTCGGTGACAGAGGTACAGTGCTCAGTGGTGGACAGCGTGCAAGAATTAATCTTGCGAGGTAAGTCTGCATCTATTTGCGAAGTGTTGTATATACTGATATAATTTGCTGTCTACAGAGCTGTCTACAGAGATGTCGATATTTACCTTTTTGATGATCCTTTATCAGCTGTTGACACTCACGTTGGTAGACATTTATTTAACGAGTGTATGCACAATTACTTACGGAATAAAACAAGAATTCTCGTAACTCATCAACTGCAATATTTGAAACAATGCGACTATATCGTTATTCTAAATAATGTAAGTAAAAAATATTACATTACATATACAATTATATAATCATATAATTGCATAATTTATGAAAACATTTTTATTATAAGTATATAAAATCTTATGTGGATTTTTGTCGAAAAGGGTCAAATTGAAGATGAAGGTACATTTACGGCCCTTCAAGAAAAATGTGTAACCTTTTTGGAAATATTGAAAAGAGATGAAGACACTAATGAAAAGATAAAGGAAACATTAAAAATTGATGCAAATCCTATGTCTGACATAAAAATTAAAACCGATAACATTAATGATGAAGATGAGGAAGCTGAGCCTCAAGAAACTGAAGAGCTTTTAGCCAAGGGAAGTTTATCGAAATCGCTTTACTGGAAATATTTTCGTAGCGGTGGTTCACTCTTCATGATTGCTAGTTTTTTGTTTTGCATGATTGTGGGACAAATCGGAAGCAACGGTTGCGACTATTGGGTCGGTTATTGGTAAGTCTTTACCAAAGAAGAATCTATTTCCAAGTATAATAAACTTTATGATGCAGGACGAGGCAGGAAGAAATACGTATCATGCGCGAACAACAGTATAATTCAACAAACAATTTCACATCATCGAGATCTATTAGAGAAATAAAAAATACGTCAGAAATTAATAACGAGTTCACCGAATTTGTGACGACCACTGACTATTATAGGGAAGATGTATCTAATGATACTATATTGTCACAAAATTTTACTTTTAATAACAGTTAGTATTTTCTATTTTTCTCTAAGATATCTAATGTCGCAATTGTATCGTAAATATTTGGCTACTTCATTTCAAATCAAAATTAGATGAACATTGTAGATGAGGATGTGCATTATCTTGACCCGGATACAGCTTTATGGATTTACGGAGGTTTCATTATTAGCAGTATTGTGCTAATAACCATGCGAAATCTAATCTTTTTTAAGATATGTATGAATGCTAGCAAGAATTTACACAACTTTATGTTCTCGTGCGTACTTAAAGCGCCAATGTCGTTCTTCGATAACAATCCATCTGGTGAGTATATTTGATTAGCGATTATCGATGTAATTTAATGAGATAACAATAAAAATTACATTTTTCTAGGTCGAATTTTAAATCGTTTCTCGAAGGATATTGGTGCAGTAGATGAAGTATTGCCCGTTACCATGACATTGTCCAGTCAAACACTTATGGTGATGATTGGAATTCTAGTGCAAGTACTTATTATTAACTGGTGGATGATATTTGCTGTAATCGTTATGTTTCTTTTATTTGGCATGATAAGAAGTATTTATCTTCCAGTAGCGCAAGCTACGAAACGATTAGAAGGAATTGGTAAATTGATCTTTTGTGATCATCTTCTCCAGATAATTTACAGCTACTTTTTAAAACCAACGTTCAAATTTTCAGCGAAAAGCCCTGTCTTCTCGCATGTAAACTCCACATTGTCCGGTCTGACGACGATACGTTCTACCGGTGCCCAGGAGATGATTCGCAAACAATTCGACGAACATCAAGATTTACACACTAGCACTTACTCACTAATTATCATAATTAGTACAGTATTCGGTTTTGCGCTGGACGTGGTATCTGTCGGATTCATTACCATTTTAACGTATAGTTTTATCGCGTTGAACAATGGTAATTTTTTATTACAATTATCAATTCTAAAAAATGCGTCCACAATAATAGAATGTCTACAGATTTTTGCATTTGCCAGGAACCATTTTTGCCGGGAATGTCGGTTTAGCACTTTCGCAAGCGCTCATTTTGTGCAATATGGTACAGTTTGGAATGCGTCAAGCCGCTGAGGCGGTCACGCAGATGACAAGCGTAGAGAGAATAATGCAATTCACCGAGCTTGAGAAAGAAGGATCGTTTGAAAGTAACCCCACAGATAAACCGTCGAGCGATTGGCCTTCTAAAGGAGAAATTAAGTTCGATCGTGTTTATCTTCGATATTCCGAATCTGAGCCACCTGTTCTCAAATCTCTAAGTTTCATCATCGAATCTGGCATGAAAGTAATTACCATACATTTTTAAATAATCCAAAGTTATTCAAAATAATTACAATTATATTCCTACTTACATTCTAACTTATTCTAAATCGTTTCTTCTATGCAATTCTTTAGGTTGGAATCGTGGGTCGTACTGGAGCCGGAAAGTCATCCCTAATCTCCGCCTTGTTTCACATGGCGAAATTCGACGGCACTATCTACATCGATAATGTTGACACAAAGAAGATCGGTCTTCACGACTTGAGGAACAAAATCTCCATAATACCGCAAGAACCAGTATTATTCACCGCTACGCTTCGAGATAATCTCGATCCCTTTCACAAGTTCCATGATGACAGACTGTGGGGCGCCTTGGAAGAAGTGAAATTAAAACACGCGTTCTCCTTAGACTATCGCGTCGAGCAAGGCGGCAATAATTTTAGCGTCGGCCAGCGACAGCTAGTTTGTCTCGCGCGCGCGATTTTACAGAATAACAAGATACTCGTACTCGATGAAGCCACTGCCAATGTGGATCCTACGACGGACGCACTCATACAAGCTACGATCCGAGAGAAGTTCGCGGACTGCACGGTATTGACGATAGCGCACAGGTTGAACACGATAATGGATAGCGATAAAGTACTGATAATGGAACATGGGCAAGTGTTAGAATACGATCATCCATATATCTTATTGCAAAACGAACAAGGTCACTTCAGTAGCATGGTACAAGAAACTGGGAAAGCAATGACCGAGCAACTTAAACAATGCGCCAAAGAGGTAAATCCATTGCTATATTATACGGTAGAGATGGAACAAAAAGAAACTGAAAAGATATTTGTGATTGATTTTTTTGTTTATAGGCTTATGAGCGATAGCATGGACTGACATAGAGAAAACTCTAAGAACAAGTTATAACGTCTCTGTATTCACAAAATAACAACTTTACTCGTCTCTTTTTTACTTGGTTTTAATTTAATGTTTTTAATTTTTATGGTCACATTTTTAGCGATAACTTATTAGATTTTAGTATGTGTTAATTTTAAATAATCGTACTTATTTTTCATCCATGTACTTTGAAAATAATATATTCCTATTGGAAAGTACTTATTATTTTGGAAAATTGTATCATCTTTGTTAGTTATGCAATCAAAATTTTATTATCACATACGTACAATGTTAAACTTTTATATAAGAAACAAAAGAGTGATCAATTATTGATAATCGAATAGTAATTATGCAATTTTGATATTACATATACGATAATAAAGCTGAAAAGAATTATGAAAGTACCTTTTTAATTAATGATTATCAAGATTTTGTATATGATACACAAATAAAAATATACTGTTCTATAAAGAGATATATCTTAATCCTTTTCTTTTGGCTACATTTCCTCAAGTATTCCTCTCAAATCAACTGCACCACGCCAGACTTAACTAAGTGCGCTACTGCGCTGTATTGAATAATATGCTGCGAGCCTTCCTCGAAGTCTATCTCCTCGTTCAGCATGCCAGGCAGGACTATCCCGGTGACCTGGCGATTGGCACGCAGGAACACGTGCGCCTGCAAATTAGGCTTAATGGTAAACTTGTTCGCCTCGAATTGCTGAAAGTTAGGCGGCATGTGCTGCAACGCCACCGTCTTGAAGAGCGTCTCCATGTTAGCTAGGTATTCCTTAGCGAAGCATGACTCGCCCGGCGTCAAGTAAGCCTCCTCCGGGCTCCTGTTCGCCTCCTCGGACAGGATGTGGATCGTGTACCGTTCGATCTTTTCCAGGCGTGCTCGCAGATAGCTGCTGATTACGTACTTGATCCGATCGAGCTCCATTCGGTGGACCAATGCTCGTAGATCGTTTTTGTCTAACCTCTTAATATTCTGCTCCATGTGCGTGATCTGCTGCAGCATGCAGTCCACCAGGTCGGATTGATGCGGCAGGATCTCCGGCGCGAATCTCTCGTTCATCCAGGCGTTTTCAATCTCCTGGAGCGCCGTCTGCGCCGTCAGCTCCCCGGCGCCGTCCTCATCGTCCAGCAAACTGTCCTCGAGGCTCTCTGCCATGGCTGTTGGTTGTGATAGCAGTTAGAAATATTCACGCTTGAGAAAAATGCATTCTGTTTCTTTTCCTTTTTAGTTTACCTTTCGTGTCGATTCTCTTCGAAAATATCTGTTGACACAAATCATCACGATGCTATCGCCGATCCATCGTATGCGACGAGACGCGTGCAGCCAACCGCTACGTTCTCGAGCCATTTTGAATCGCCTCCGAATTTCTCATAATTCCCACGTGATTGTATCGAAGTTAATTTCGATTTAATTATCGATCGCGTTTGAATTCAACCGCGCAGCGTTCTGTTCGACGGATTCTACTTGTCATATAAATATATACAATATTTATATAATAATGTGAATGTTTTACATAATTATATATTAATTGAATATAAATTCATTATGTATAAAATATTCATTAATATTTATAAAATATTAAAATTATAATTTATAAATTATGTAAATAATAAATTATAAATATGTATACAAAAATTTAAATAAAATATAAGTTTATATATTCATTTCTTCTTACATATTTCTATCTAATCTATTCCTCTCATGAAAAGTTATAATTAAAAGATATAACAATTATTATTCTTATTAGAATTATTATTGAAGTAATTTGATTCTTCAACGATTAGAAAAACTTATTAAGACTGCCAGATATGGATATGATCAATAATTGGTCTGTATCACTGTGCGATCTTTCACATTCTATTCTTGCTGCATCCTCGTAAGGTTTCTGTGTTCGACACTCAAGGTACTCCCAAGGTATTCCCAAATCCTGCGTAATTTAATAGAGAACTTCTTAAGACTGTTTGGCGACTTAGAAAGGTGCTGCATATAGTCGCAAACATGTAGGATCGCGATCCATATTTAAGCACGGCTCATCGTCGCGGCGAACCCCGAGCCGCAGCCGATGGTGGACTGAACAGGGAACTCTACCTGCAAGCGTCTTCACGGAAAGACCGTTACAAGAAACGTCGATTATTTGGATTAGTTCGTTCACCACGACGATTTTATCCAAGTAGCGCGAAAGAAGGTAAGCAACGCGATTTACGTTTGTCTTCGGATTTATTTTTTCAGGATGATTTATCTATCAATTAAGAAAACGGGAAAATTTGCTGACATCATATAACGGTGTTATCCTTGTTTTCAAATTCTTTTAAATGCTGGGCAGTCAAGTGATTATAAATAGTATATGAATAATCGCATGAGAATGTTAATTAACATGAAGAGATCCTTGCAGTTCATCATGTCTCTCGCTTCTGGACCGAGTCATGCAGCCTACACGTGGACAGCGCAAGGGGGAGGATTTGGTAATCAAACGGTGGTCGACAAAGTGCCGCCGGAGATGCTCCACATGGTCGACGCCCACTGGTACCAATTCCCACCGATGAATCCTCTCTGGCACGCGCTTCTCGGCTTCGTTATCGGCATCCTCGGCGTTATATCTGTCATCGGTAACGGCATGGTGATATACATATTTACCACCACCAAGAGTCTCCGCACTCCAAGCAACCTGCTCGTCGTCAATCTCGCCATCTCTGACTTCCTCATGATGTTGTGCATGTCTCCAGCTATGGTACGTTGTCTTGAAGCATTTGCGAACGAAACATTCGATGCGACAGGATCTGCGACATATTTAATTGTCAACATGCACAGGTGATCAACTGCTATTACGAGACTTGGGCGCTAGGACCCTTGTTCTGTGAATTGTACGGCTTGGCGGGCTCCCTGTTCGGCTGTGGCTCCATATGGTCAATGACGATGATCGCATTCGATAGGTACAACGTAATTGTCAAAGGCTTGTCTGCTAAACCAATGTCCATTAACGGTGCCCTCATTCGCATATTCGGCGTCTGGGCTTTTTCGTTACTTTGGACAATCGCTCCGCTGTTCGGATGGAACCGGTGAGATGCAAATATCTAAAATAATATGAAATATTTAAGAGTACTATTAATTATTAGCAATGTATAATTTTTTCTTTTTACAGCTACGTACCTGAAGGCAACATGACTGCTTGTGGTACCGACTACTTGACCAAGGACATGTTCTCCAGATCGTACATCCTGGTTTACAGCATCTTCGTCTACTTCATGCCGCTGTTCCTCATCATCTACAGCTACTTCTTCATCATTCAGGCCGTCGCCGCTCACGAGAAGAACATGCGCGAGCAAGCGAAGAAGATGAATGTCGCTTCTCTGCGATCGGCTGAGAACCAGAGCACTAGCGCCGAATGCAAACTGGCGAAGGCAAGGGTTCTTCCTTATAAAATTTCTCGAATCGATCCATTCTCATACGCGGTCGTTATAACGGCGTTAATAATTATAGGTAGCTCTCATGACCATTTCCTTGTGGTTCATGGCGTGGACTCCGTACTTAGTCATCAATTGGGCGGGTATCTTCGAGACGACCAAGATCAGCCCGCTCTTCACGATCTGGGGTTCTCTCTTTGCCAAAGCCAACGCTGTATACAATCCCATTGTGTATGGCATAAGGTAGGCGACAATCTATTCTTTAAAATATGCCATTATCGAAACATTTACAACTAAATTAAATGATTTTGTGTATGTACTTTCAATGACGTTGATCTTTTCTTTGTATAATTCCAGCCATCCTAAGTACCGAGCTGCTCTCTTCCAGAGGTTCCCATCTCTGGCGTGTTCCACCGAACCGGCTCCTGGAGCGGACACAATGTCCACGACTACCACGGTTACAGAAGGTGAAAAACCTGCGGCGTAAAATAATGACGCTGTATACATCAATTTTTTAACAATGCAATGCAATAGATTTACTAAATGGATGTAACGCCGTTGAAATACTATTATATTTTTGTCATAAAGAAATCGGATCATCAAGCATGAGTTGTAAATAGTTGCATTAAATAACGCGTGCGAGATATGTCACCAACAAGAATATGTTTAACCGTGATTTTATATCTGTAAGAGAAATGTCGATTATTGTGGTCAAAACGAGATCTAAGCCAAAGTCAAGTTCGATATGCGAAAAATTGTAACAACAAAAAGATCGAGGGCTAAATGATTTCATTATAGCTGTTAGTCTATGATACATTGTATGGTTCGACTGCACCACGAGACGAATTACTCATAAGTGGCTCATAGCGCAGTTTGTAAATTTTATCATCTCTTGGAATACATGGTCATTTTGGAATTAGCAAACATATAATATTGCTAAAAGTATTACATCGCCATGAAATAAGGTGATGATACGATGTAATTAATTTTATAGAATGAAATAAATTCTGCATGCAATCACATCTGAGATTTCTAATCGAATAAAAAAATTCTGAATCTACATATACATACATACGGGCAGCTAATACTATTATATTGTTTTTTTTTATTATTATAAAATCCTGAAATAGGAGATTTTTAATTATACATGCCAAATGTAATTTATTGAATAACATTCTTCTGTCTACTACAATCAGCACTAAGTGCTTTTATCATCCTTGCAAAGGTATTATTTCACCAGTAATAAAAGTAAAGAACGGAAGAGAAGGTTTAAAAGCTTTGTAAAAGAATTGAGAATCCACCAGTATATCATAGAGTTAATCTATTAAAAATTCCATATGTAGCTTCTTGCATAATCGATTATCCGCAATAATTATTAAAGCTGTACAAGTTAGAAATTTCTATACGTGTTACGTATTTATTACATAATATATCCAATGTTATTGATTCGTCGATTTTTTTTCGAGAAACATGTTCTAATTCTATTATATCACAATATTTAGAAATTACAATTACATTCCTCGGAATTACGTTGTGGTTGTCGTAGTAGATGATGTTTCTGCAGCCGCAGCAGTTTTCGCAGCCACGGATGGATCCTCAGTCGAGCCACATACTAAGAACGGTAATTTTTCCTTTAACGCTGCTCTATATTTTGGATGACTGTAGAATAAAATACAAAATAATTAATGTAATATAAGAACATTTATGATACATACTATTTATTAAAAATCTCAATTACCTAATTCCATAAACAATTGGATTATATATAGCGTTTGCCTTTGCAAAGAGAGATCCCCAAATGGTGTAAAGAGGACTAATCTTAGCACTACCGAAAATACCGGTATAATTGATAACCAGATATGGTGTCCATGCTAAGAACCACAAGGAAATGGTCATTAGAGCTACCTGTAATTAATCAAGCGAATGTTAATCTTGATTTTTTTTAAATCATTCTTTCAATATATTTAATATATTTATAATTTACATATATTTCTTTTTTCGTTTTTCTGATACCTTTGCCAGTTTTGCTTCTGCACTTATATTTTGATTATCTCCAGATCGCAGAGATTGGACATTCATTTTCTTCGCTTGTTCCCTCATTCCTTTTTCATGAGCAGCTACTGTCTGTTAATTTCAAAAATGTATTTACAGACGCCAAATCTTTTTCAATGCTGTACACCTACAGATATACTTACCGAAACGATAAAGTAATAGCTGTAAATTATAGTAAAAAGTGGTGTATAATATACAAATATTGAATACACCAAAATGTACGATTTAGAACTCCAATCCTTGGTAAGATAGTCTGTACCACAAGCGGTCATATTACCTTCTGGTACATATCTAAATAACATCACATTATAAAACGTAATATACTGTGCGTTACAAAACATAACATATCTTATTTATAAATAAAATTTTTATTTATCTTAATGTTACCTGTTCCATCCTATCATGGGCAAAATTGTCCATACAGAAGCAAAGAGCCAGATTA
>VBVQ01000660.1:0-50944 GCA_011636635.1 Tetramorium simillimum
ATACATTTATTCTCATTGTTTTTTCTGTTATTTTGCATTAAAATAACGAGTGTGTGAAGTTGGCCGCCCCTCCCTCCCCAATAATAGTTCCGGCTTGAGTTCTGGATAATTTAGAACCGTACGAAGAGTTCTCGATAGGTTTTGAAAAGAGTTCCGGCGATTTAGGCAGTGAAAACGAACTTAGAAAAATGGGGGAGCCAAGTTCACAATTTTCGACATATTGGAAAAAAATAGTTCTGAATAGAGTTCTGACTATCTTTCGAACACCGCTAGAGTTCCTGATACTTTTTAGCAAGAGTTCCGCGTTTCTTCATTAAAAAAAAAAAATTAATTAAAGTACTAATGACTTTTCGAAAATTATGAGTACTGATAAAAACCGATAGAGTTCTGAATAATGCTCGACAAAACAAGAAAAACCGTGGAAACCGTGATGTTCTAGCTTTTATAGTTTCCGAGGTATCGATTTTTGAAAATTTCTTAAAACTTTCTTAAAAGTGTCGAAATTTTCAAAAATCGATATCTCGCAAACTATAAAAGATAGAGACTTCCGGTTTCCAACTCTTTTTAAAACCTATCGAGAACTTTTCGTATATGGTTCTAAATTACCCAGAATTCAAGCCTGAACTATTGTTGGGGAGGGAGGGGGTCCAACTTCACACACCTCATTTCTTTATAAATATTTACAGCCATTTGATAAAATTTGACGTTTATCTACATAACAATGAATTTTTTCAATTAGTGTATAAAATCGATTTATAACAAAGTAATTTAGCATAATATTAGAAAATTTTTTGTGAGGAATTTTCTGTAAATATCCAGATTAGAAATTAATAGTCGATATTATATTTATAAAAATAGAAATTTACTTGATTTCTATTAATAACAGTCAATCAACAGTCAATCAATTTAGAAATAATAGCAAAAAATATTTGATCATTTTTTAAAGCATGTAAGCAATGGTTCATTAATAATTAATTAACATACTCGTAAACAATCCGTTACATTGTTGTCACAGACTGAACAAAAAGTCTCATTAAACACTGACAAGTAGTTATACTTCGTATCGGCGTTTTCTTGCTAATTATATTCTAAAAGCACCAGTAGAATTTTTTTCGATTTCATCTGAATGGATTATAAATTAATGAGCTAGGATAGTGCAAGGTGTGTGATATATAACACACGCAGCAGGTTATTATCTAACAGTGCGTGAAAATAGTATTCTTGTCCGACAGCATGATAAGGAATATTTGTGCAACATTTTATAATGGGAATGCATCGTTATTGTATACATGATATACATAAAGAACTTGCGAACACTTTTCTCTCTAGTAAGTATTCTTATTAACAATAAAAAAGACTATCTGTGTTTGATACTGCTTTTCAACAAACAATGCTTTTCTAATCTAGGTCAATAAGATCAATCGTGTTTATTACTTTTATGACTTTATCATGCAGATTGCCTTATGCGTACAGTTTTTCATTTGTTACGTGTGCAAAAGAAATATCTTTCGTGATATAAAATACATATCGATTAAATATCAATAAGTAGAAATATAATCAATTATTTTTACATTGTGTTACCATCGTTATAGATAACAATTGATTGGCATAACATCGTTGAAGTCTTGTTCACAAAATATAGATAAACACAGATATCGTAAAATGAAGTAAAGATTTTAAAGATAAACTCCTTTATCGCACGTACAAGACGTCTTTTTTAAAGAGTTATATACGTCATGTTTGTCACAATATAAAAGTACTAATATTAGTCTCTAAAGAGATCTTATCCCTGTTGTAATTACTTTAATAATTTCCGAATTTTTCAAGTTCTTACTTTCTTCTCCCGTTTATATCTTGCCGAAAATCATAGCCGATACGTGTATTCGGATTGCGACACAAGTACCTACTGCAGTCTCTTTTTGGAGTGTGCATAAAAAGCGGCAAATGCAAAATACGTGGGCTTGGCATCGCGGGGTTCGCGGCTCCAGGGTTGAGGAGGGAGAATATACGCCCCTGTCGGGGTGAACGATCGTGAGGGCACCGTCGGCGTTCCCTTTGTACACGCACCGCCCCCCTCCCCTTTCCATCTCCTCCCCCTTTCCTTCTTGCCGACTGGTACCTCTGCGATATATCCCACAACATAAATACGCGTCTCTCCCTCCGCAATACCCCATCCCTCCTTTCTTCCTCCGCAATCCTGCCGGACTCCCCTGTCGGTCGGAGTTGCGTGGATACATTATACGAATTACATTGATGATACGTCGATGGGACACGAGATAGGGGGGTGCTTTGGCTGCACCGATAGCGCCGGAACTATTTTTCATGCTGCCCCCTCTTCCCCTCCCTGCCGTCTTACCCGCCTTACCGCTCTTACGATCTTACGTCCGCGAACGTTGGTTTCTTTTTTCCGTTTCGCGCGAAAGAAGAAAATAACGTGGCTCCGACGGTCTTGATTATGATGCAAATGATCGCATTTCAGTACTCACGCGAGCGCCATAGTCGCGGTGCACTAAGCCGCAATTTCTTATTCGTTAGTTCGCATAAAGCACTGCGATAATGAGTTTAGCCGCCTGTACTAGTGATATTTAAACCAGAAAAATTCAATGAAATTTCTATGACAAATTGCAATGATTTCTTCAAAAGTGATAGCGGTCTTATAATTTACTTTGACTTATAATTATAAGATCATTTTGATATCAAAATGACAGACAGGAAATGATTTAGTAAAGTCATAATCCTTATTTATTGTACAGCAAGTTGTATAACCGGTTTTGTCATTAGAATTTTAATCAATCCGTGCAATTAATATTTTTTGCGATTTAATAGCAGAGAATACTCTCTCTATGCGTGAATGATTATTAGACAAAAAGCAAAAAGATATTATTACGAGAAATAACAAATTTCTAAACTTTTTCAAAAGATCACACGAGTTCGCCGATCGGCTACGAATAAATATGTATTATTTAACTTTTCTTATTTCGTTTTAGACTGCATTTTGGTTTTTTTTTAATAGCATTAAAAAGAAGTAGTAAGACGCGAAATTATATTTCCTAATTATTAGTGAATTATGTATACTGCGATTTGAATGTACTTTTGACTTTATGGATTAAATAAATATTTGCTTATATGATCCTAAAAATAATCGTCGCCATTGCGATGTGAGACGTAACATTGATCGCTGTAGAAAGCGGATTATGACTCCTCCTGCGTAATTTTGGAGTCAACCCCTTTTGGGAAATCTCTCGAGGGTTCCTGATGACTGACGTTAAGTTTCACCCTTGCTTCAGGAAACTTTAGCCGTAATTAAATCTCCGTCCTTTTCGTTTTTTTTTGTTTTCTCATTATGTTACAGTAACTCAAACACAATATTACATCGGATAAGATAAATATAGGGAAATTTACATGGTTTGAATTTAATGCGATTAGATATTGAATTTATGAAAATTGGAATTGCAAAATTATTATTGTTATCGTCTCTCTTTTAATTTCCAATATCAGCGAGTAGAAACTACGCTTTTTTTTTAATTGTCGGAAATTAGAAAAGCAATATATTACGCATCAATTATACTGTCCGAAAATATTGTCTGTATATTCTAGTTACGTTTTGGTAGACCGATCGTTGCTTCGCGGCAAGACAGGCGTCCCCTAGGATACGCTTCCTCCCTCTCCTCCCGTCCCAGATCCCGCAGGATCATTAATCAAATTCCCCTTTAGCCTCGCCTCCCCCTTTATCCCCGCCTTGACCGAAGGCTCGGCCGCCATTACTGTGCGGCTGCATGCACAACGCACTAATTAAAACCAGGAAATTAATGTTTTATTCCTTTACGCCTACTCTCTCGATACGACGCATCGTGCCAAATGGAAAACTTCGTAGTTCAAAAGACGAGGCTCGATTATTTTGTTGATGATTGATACTCATATTCTGATTAATGCAGAAAAAGTCCATGATTTTCTTATTTCAAGATTAAAATAGAAATACTACACGTTGCACTATATATAAGCAAATTGTACTTTTATAAGCAAAAGAGAATTTAGTGTTAAAAAAATTGTTAGTGCAAAAAATAAAATTCTTAGCTATTTTGAATGTGTATGAAAAAGATATTTTTTATTTAGTTTATTTATATGATAAAGAATTTTATTTAAAAAATGATCATTTCTGGTGAAAGATTTTTCAAAATTGTTTGTTTTACTTCTATAATTTTTTAAATATGTAATGAAATATTTAAATTGTTTTATAATAACTTTGTGTTATATGAGTTTTGTTGAAAATTAGACGAAGGAATAACAAAAATAAAAATTTCTATTATGTTATTTTAGTCAAAAATTCCTAGTATTCAATAAATGTAGAAAGATATCCATGGTAAAATATGAATAGAATTCATATTTTACAATAGTTTAGGGCCGACAAAGTATTTGCATAAATATGTGAAAACTATATGTACATAGTATGATTTATCGCTTATTTTGATTTTCTGGTTTTTGGACAATCATTTACAATCTGTTTTAAAAAAAGACTTTTCTAGAAAGTAGAAATTTTCAAATATAACGAAAATTGAAAATCTCTGCACGAAACCCTTTCTATACCTATATTGGAAAAGATCGAGGCTCTTTTGGTACGTGAATTCTATTATGAGACATCAAAGCATTTTTTCAAAAAATGAAAGACGTTATACCTGAAAGACAAACATATAATAATAGCTTTTGTCCTACGCAAAGATAGAAATGTATGGATCTTGCCAATTTGTTGGAAACGAAAGGGTAGTGTGAAAATTGCGGATAATACTTGATCAATCTAACGGTAAAACTATTTCATTGGATCTCCTTATTGTCCATAGGATTTCGATGGATTTACTGTCAACAAGCAATGTGAGATATTCCCAAAGGTGCAATATTTAAATGCCAGATTAGAAGAAAATCCATGACGTTAAACGATAATAAGATTATCGATACATTTGTAAAGATTTTTTATATATCACTGAAAGGACGATTGGCTTTTCATCTATTGGTTTCATCTTACGCGCGAGACGCTCGTAAAGCAGTTGCCTATATTTTATAGAATAGTATCAATTTTGTGTTTTATAAATTAACAATTTTTTAAAATATTTTAATTTGTGTTATACAGGATGTCCCACTGAAAGTGGCTACCTCTTTTTATTTTTTAAACTAAAATGCTCACAATAAAATTCAGTTTGAGCCATTTAATTTGATGTATGTTTGTTATGGTCTATCTCTTTTAGTTTAAAAGATAAAAGGGGGTGGTCACTTTCAGTGGGACCTGTAGATATATAGAATATATAGAATATATAGAATATATAGAATATATAGAATATATAGAAAAGTTAAATGTTGTAGCATTAGATTACCTTTTTCAAGAATTGAGATTTTTTTATGTGGAAATTACAACTTTTAAATAAATAATCATTATTAATAGCTATATATTCTTCCCATAATCGTAATGATCCAGTGATACGAGAAACGTAATTAGAAATAGAGAATAAGCGGAAAATAGAAAAAATTGTCTAAACTGCACAATTGAAAGATAAATAAAAAAACAACGCCAATGCGCGAGTCGCTTGAACGGTTTTAGAAGAGAAGCCGTGAATTAGGACAAGTGCATCGACACGCACGAAAACTAGAAAGCTGCATTGTCATGTCTCGACGACAGTGGTTTTGCTTGACGAAGAAAACATTGTCAAGTGCCGCGATATAGACCATTGTGTCTCTCATTACGCCAATTCGATGGCGATACTTTTTACAATCGCTCTTAATCGTTGCACGGTGTACGACAATTAGTCAAAATACCACAAAAGAACGGACTGTATTCCGAGACATGCCTAATTATCTTTATTTTGACAATTCATTTTGTTTTAATTGCAACGATTTCTGAGGTAATACAATCAGCGTGAAACGCTGCCAAGCTCTACTTATTGTTCGCCCGAAGTTGCGAACAAAAAAGTCGGACTTGATCCTTTTGGATTTGGCGAGCTGCAATTATATTTACAGTTACGGAGAGTCGAACGTATCGATGCCTGGCTATAATTACTACGATACGTGCAGCGATAGCTGTATACGAGCAAAGATTCGTCTTTGCGGTGAGAATCGCGGAAATAACGGGAGCGTTGCACCTGTTATGGCCGGACACAAAAACAATCGCTTTTTCCGAGATAACTCGCGGAGATACGTTTGGTGCTCGTTGTATCGAAGCCGTTTCGCCATCGCGGTTTCGCGAAACCTATCCGCGACACATCCGATTGAATCGGAGGGACGGGCGATGCTAGATAAACGGTGGTCGACCATTACGAGCCCACCTCGTGTAATTACTGATCCTCAGATACATCTTCTGCCTTTACGTCGTCGTTTTGCGCCGGCTCGGTCTCACCAGGTTTCTCTGATCGAATCGTCTTACCGGCACCATTCATACCTCCGGAATTTCAAGATATCAAACATTTTCGATCAGACAGCATATCCTATTCTTAGAAATTACATAATTACTGACACAGCGATTTAGATTTTCGAACTGCTGTTCATAGACCCGCGCGATAAGATAACGAGAGTTTTTTTTAATCTAGCCAAGATACGTGATAACTATTGCCTCATGTATCATCGGTATTGATCGGGTCTCCTTTCATTCTGAATATAAATTGAATATAAATTTTCGCCTGCAGAGAGGCACGGGGCTGGGCCACAATAGCCGCCCGTCGTCGTCGGAGATCGTTTTGATCGGACGCTCGCGGGCGCGAGCCTTTTTTCGGGACTCCGGTCCAACCCGCCAATGTAAATCGAATAGAAATCGAGGGCGTCGATATCGGGGCCTGCGGACGAGCGTGTGCATCGTGCCGCATGGCGTGCATCGTGCATCGCGCGGCACGGCGCCGCGCCGCGCCGCGCCGCGCCGCGCCGTATAAAACCGTGGGCCGAGCGAGAGGTAACTCTTGACATCGCGCCGCGAAGCCCAGCTGTGGGCGCGGCGGATATCCCGCTGTGTCTCTCCAATATGGCCGTCATATGCACACCCACGCCGTGTCTCTCTTTCTTTCTTTCTCTCTCTCTCTCTCTTTCTTTCTGCCTCCCACTGACCGCCGATCTCCCCTTTCTCGATTCTCGCCGCATCGAATTACACGGTCAGCGAAGTAATTTACAAAGCTACGCCCGCGCGAGAGCGCGCCGCACGGAATCGTATCCGTTACATCCCTCCGCGGCGGCAGCGGCCGCGGCCCGCGCGCAAATTCGCGATCGCCGATAACGATACCGAGAGATTAATGGCGCCGCGGTCCCTTTGTCTTTGGCCGGCTGGGGCACGTCGACAAACGTAGTCGCTGATTAATTAGGAACGCGGGCGCAGTAATGGAGGATTGGATGGAGGGTGATATTTCGCGATCGAGAAAATCACGTCACTACCTTTCTCGCTTGGCGTGCGGGAGTGCGTAAATAACGGTTGTTGTATACATATATTACGTATATATATGCACGAGCGTTTATGTATTACGTACATTTGCGGTTATTCCATACATTACGTCGTAGATATACAATATAGATATACAAGCTGATTCTTTGTAACTTGGACGTTAAAGATTAAACTGTTAAAAATATTATTCGTCAAAGTTGAAATTATTTTAAGGTTGATTTTATGTAACTCTCAGTATAAGCCGCTTGTACAATAATTTTACAATGAATTGAAAAGCCTCGTGCCGCCAAAGAAAACATTATATATTATATTTTTAACGATCCTTCGGAAACGTCATGGTCTCCTTGCTGCATGTATGCCTTGGTCTCTCGAGACGCATTATCCCTTCGTCGAGGGTTGCCTTAGTAAAAGGAAATAGGAAAAACGATGTTGAATAATGAAAGGACTATTCCGGGGCACTAAACAGGCCGCGATCGAGTTGCTACGCTTGTCCAGCGCGCGAAAGAATCAAATCTAATCGCTTCCTGATTCAATTGTCTATTCAGACATTACGCGAAGAGCCTCATTCCATGTCCCTTCTCGTAACGTTTTTGACGAGAGTCGCGTTACGAGAGTCGCGGCGTCTTCCTCGTGGACATACACGTCGCACTTACGTGCTTGTCGTATGAATACAGCGCGGTTTCCTGTCTCGCCGATGCTTCGACAAGAATCGAGCCGTTTTAGCCCACGTGCACACGTCGCTGACGAAGCGAAAGCTATTGCTACAGTTTCAAGTATCGGCGTATCCGCGGTATGGTACCATGTGAGAACGCCCATGAAGTACCGTGTAACGACTGGTGAATACAATAGGAATGCCTGGGCCCTAAACACACGTTTATGAACAATAATTGACGCGGAAGTACCGCGGAAAAAGCCTACCGTTCGGCCGAAGACGCAGAACTCGCGTATGTCCCGCTAGTCAGTTAATCCGTAAACATGGCGGTTCGAGCGTGCGTTACGCTTCGGCGCCGGTTTATCGGTAAATGGGGAAACAGCGAACGATGAGTAAGCAAGGAGTGCGAAATGCAATACCAGTACATTTTCAATAAAGTCGTGATTCCTAAATCCGTGGTGCACTAAATTGTAACTCAAATTTCTAGATATGTAATATTATTTTAATATTATAACAGGAATGAGAATAAAAATAAGAAACTTCAATTATAACATCACACACTATTAGTATATATTGTATAGTCTTTAATTATATATTATTACGTTTGTTTCATGTCAAAAATTATTTTTTATTATACGAAAACTTCACTATTTTTTCTACAAAAAGAAATATATGGAAACATGACCATACTATTGCTAAAAATATTGTAAACGGTATTTTTTAAGACCAACGCTTTTCCCACGGTACTTATACAAACTGGTGGATAGATCGGTCTCCCTCTGAACATGTTAATCATTTCATGTATGTGCCGCGAGTTCGGAGAGGGTTTTAGATTGGCGAGGAAAATCCGTAGATTGGTTAACGAGGCTCAAAGTACGAACTCGGCGAAATTGGCTCGATTAAAACCCACGGGGCAGCTGCCCCGAGGATTGTGCCCCGTCATGTGATTGGTCCCTTCTCCCGGGTCCTTTCTTCGATCTCCTCCATTTCGAGATGCATCGATACTCGACCATCATTAATCATGCACTTTTGTACACACTCGTCGATGGGACTCCCTGCGAGGGACATCCGAGACGCAACAAAAATGAATCTCGGAGATCGAGACTGGGTCTGAACGGCGATCGAGGCCAGATGTTATTAACTTATGTAAAATAAACATAAACGAAAGCGCCGCGCGCGCAGGGCACTCCGTCGTGGAAGCATTGGAACATTAATCGTGCGACTTTTAGAAGGATGGTAGCGATATTATGATTACTTCGCGCAAAAATTTTGTTTTAATCGTAAGCACTAGTCAGAAGCGCATCGTAAACTCAAATAATGAATCAGATGGGCATGCAATAAAGTGAAATTAATTTTAAAATTAATTATCGTAAATTACTCCCTGCAAAAGCAATATCTATTATATATAGTACATACATTTTGCATTTTTTCAAAGTATTATCTGCTCTTTTTTAATCAAGTGTGCACCTGTTAAAAGTTTCTCTTGTATGTATACTTGATAAAAATATTATTAATTAGTTTAAGTACATGTCATAGCTGAATAAATAGAAACAATTAAAAGTATAATTCTTTAATATTATTTCTGGGGCGAGGATAAGATAAGTATTAAAGAGAAAATTAAGTATCAAGATGAAACAAAATTTTCACCCGTATAACTTGCATTCGATTTGCATTTAAAGTGAAACCCGCATGTATTCTCTTTCGTTTGTGTACGATAATGAAAGAGAAAAGTATGTTACAATAGGTACATTTTGTTTTAAAGGACTATGCATTGAATTAAATTAATGTAAAATAACAAATTATTATTGTATTCTATTAATTATTGAAGTTTTGCATTAAGAAATAAATTAAATTAATAAGTACAAATAATACTGATTTTATAATATCGCATGCATTTTGATTTCAGGATATGGACCTGATTGAGGTTCTTTGGAAGCAAGATGTGGATCTGGGATTCACGCTGGTGGAACCGACCACGACGCCCACCAAAAAGCCATCTACGTCGGAAAAAGAATCAGCAGACGAAATCGAGAAGCTGAAAGCTTTAGAAGCTATTAATGCCACTTATCAGAAGGTACGAAAAGATTTTTATTTTCTTTCTCTCTTTTCGATTAGTATCTTACGCTATTCGAATTTTGTATTGTACATTTTTTTAAATCGTACGATTGTGCGATTTCGAGTTGTTTCGGATTCCCAATCACAGCGTCTAACGAGCAATTGTCTCTCGAGAATGCGCCGCTTTCTGCTTTCACGCATGTTAGAAGGAAGCGTCTGCTTCCTCGGACTCAATTTAAACGTTCGTTTCTCCATATGCCAACGGGGCCCATTGATGTCTTCCTATGTCCCCCGGACGATTATCGGAGATAGAAAGCTCCGGACGTGCACCTGTACGTTAAAGAATGTCTCTGCGACGTCGCACGTTTTCCGTTCTGCCTCTCGGTAATCATCGACCAATTGGATTGTGCGAATGGGAAGCGACATTCCCTGTGACGCTTCAGAAGAAAGACTTCCAGATTTGGCTTCCGGGCATTTATGCACATGTTGGAAAACATTTCAGGATTATTATTTATTAATATCTTTCTTTTTTCTTGAAGATCATTATAAATCCATTTGGTGATTAATTGAAAAAAAAAATGTTTTTCGGGATTTTAATAAAAATGTTAGCTAATCGCGATGCGCTAAGAATACAAGTATCCACAGAATTACTGATTATCTAAATAGATTCATATCGATTTGTAAAATAGATGATGATGCATCAAACAAACATGACACTACTAGCTCGATCAGCAGTGGAATTCGGCGCTCGGGGTGGTTATCTTCTTGTCATCTCTTCATCGTGCATTGCCGCATAAAGCTTATTCAGGGGACGCGCACCCGTCCTGAAACGTCAACATACCGCGAATCTTTTGCGAATTTTATTTTTTGTCTCGAGAAATAGTATTACTGTCCTACTCCTGATTCTTTAGCGCGTGGTTTCTGCGCTCATAATCGCTCGGGGATGATCGATCTCGATCGATTGGGGACACTAAGCCGCCTCAAGTACGTAGCGGCCATGTTCGGTAGACCCAAAGAGAGATTAGGAACCATCCCACGCGTCCTTTCGGATATGATCTCGTCCGATATTCCAACCCTTGCTCGTATCGATCATCGATCTTGTCTTTCTCAAGTTATATGCATATCCAGATAGCTTTGTCTCACGGTGTATTATAGCCATCTCCCACGAAAAGACATATCTTCATGCAGCATTTACTTACCTTCACATAAAGATGCAGTTTCTTCCGTAGACTTTAAATACTTTTTTTTTTATAAAAGATTGATTGGCCAGTATTTTGTTATTAGAAACAAATATCATGAATTATATGTACCTGTTTCTGTTACTATCGAGAAATGATACCAAAAGAACTGATCCTTTGCTCCTATTTCACCAAAAAGTTGATCAAATTTCTATTATTAAATTACTTAGCATAATATGTGCAATCGAAAGTGAGAAGAGTAAAATATTGTTGTGATATCTACATACAACGATAAAGAGGGATTATGTATATAATTTATTCTTTAATAGCTTCTTTCATCGTCACTGTAAAAGCAAGCCTTTTAATTCTGGAACTTTTATCTTTAAATCAATTTATTTCAATTTCCTCGCAGTGAATGTAATCTAAAGCTATGAAAAATGCAGGCTCTTTAGTTGATTGAATCCCAGTTGGTTCTCCCCGTACGAGTAAGTTTTTCGGTACTGACGATTTTTCTTCGCTTGGCGTGTTTCGGTGGATGGACACGAGGCGCGTTTAAGTATCCGGCAGATTCGTGCCTATATACGAGATCTCATCCATACGATGGTCACCGACAATGACGCTGCATCGACGTTCTGGGCGGGTAGCCCATCAGACTTCTCGACGTTCTTCGTCTCCCTCTCTGTCTCGTCCTTTCTTCATCCTCTTCTTCGCTTCTCTCTTCTTCTCACGACCTTCGGTAGTCTCGGCGTTCTTTCTTTCTTTATTTCTTTCCCGGCGTCGCTATGCGCCGCTTCGTCTCCATCGGCCTCTTCCTCCGCGAAGATCACATTGTTCCAGCGAGTTCTATCTTTGTGAGGGCTCGCCGCCGCCTCGAGAGCCCAATAACACGGGGAAGACCCTCGATCCCGATCGAAAGCCGACACATCGATCCGAGACGCGATCCGCGAACAGCTGAGAACAAAGAAGAGTCCAGTCTTTCGTCTTCTCCCTTTCTATCTTGCATTGCGACAGATTATTGACATGCATTGTTCCAACGTCTGGCCATAGAATTGTTTTAACTAAAGGCAGGTAATGACTCAAAATCGGCATGGCGTTGTCAGACGAAATAATGAGAAAATTTGATTATGCGTATCCTCTCGCATATTATTCTTCCCCTTAATTGAATTGGAAGTTAATATAATTGTGACAAGTCCAATTTTACTGGCAAGTACTACCAACATTACTGGTACCTACAACATCTTATTTTTTTGACACGTATGAATAATTGAAATTGTATATTGAGACGTAGCTTCATAGAGACTTACAGCCATCAGCTTTAAGGTGAACAGTGCAATGAAAACACTATAAATGATCTTGCTACGTAGAATATTTGTCAACATGTCGTGCTATTCGAGAACGACGTTGTCGCTAGGAAGAAGCTAGGCAAGTGAATTGCTGTAAAGCACGTTGCATGTTTCTGTTGTACAATTATCTCAAGCCGCCGTGACTGGCAGAAATTTTTAATCCAGAGCCAAGATTTAAATGATCGGTGCACGTCGCGGCGACAGGCTCCATTAGAGCGACTCCGTCTCGCTGCGAAACGGGAATGAATTATGGAGGCGTTTAGAGGAACGTCAATCTAGAAAGTAGGAAAGAGGAAGTTCGATCGAGCGATTCAGGATGGAAAGCATTCGTCGCGAAGACAACAAATTTTTCCATGCTTAGCAGACGTGGTCACGGTTCCCTTCGCTCATATATGTCTGTTTATTTTCCGTATACACGTCTTGACTGGTATCTGTCTATGCAAAAACATCATCGATATCAATTAAAAATACGAGATCCGTCGATTGCCTTTAGAAAAGCAACAGCAGAAAAAGATCGTATATTGATGTATAAATACTCAACTTGATATCTTGATCGACATTTGCTTTAAACGTACTCGGAGATGTTCTCGATACGTCGTCGCGTATCACTGGATCGCATGTATCGTTGCGCGTTTCATCAGTCTGAGATGATTCGTAATTATTGGGCGAAGACGCCTGCAACAAACACGATACAAAGCCCGATCAATTTCCGCTTACAGCACGGCTCGCTCCGTTAAGTTGTTTCAACGCGAATGCGTATCGCGCAAGATGAATCGCTGCAAGGCACCTTATTCCCGATCGTAGGAGATCGCTTTCTTGAGCTGTCGTGACTGACGTGAATTTTTAATTCATCGACGCGATTCAAATGAAGCGAGTTCTCCTAGGCGACGGGCTCCATTAGGGCGACTCCGTCTCGGTGCCAGGAGCCCGAAGACGGTGGCTCGCCGGGGAGAAACGCGGTGAGAAGAGGGTCGATCCATGCGATGTAGAAGAAGGATCTCGACGAAAACAACAGATCCTCTTGCCCCCGTCCTCTCTCGCCGAGTGTATTCATAAAACCATCAAAATGGCTAGCGTTCATTTGTTCCTGCGATGTATCCGTGAAGCCGGCAGGATCTGGTAAAATGATAGATGTACGCAGCATCCCCCTCGGTACGAAGGGCGCCATCGACGGACCTATCGGAGCGGAAGAGAGAGACGGGGCCAAAAAGGGGAGAGGGAGAGAAAGAGAGAAAGAACGATGTCGATCTATGAGGCGTTTCTTGTGAGAGAGAGAGAAGGAGAGACGGCGGATAAAGGGAGAGGGGACTCGCGAGCCAGAGAGATTGGAGCACTCTGGGAGGGGTATTCCGAGGGACGTATTGATGGTCCTGGAAATTGAAAACGCGCCCGGCCAGCCGAAGTGGGTTTGGCTTCCTTCTTTTGTCCCGATTGTTTCCGTCGGCTGGAATTTCGGTACAAAATGGCGCTCGTGCGGTGATATCAATGATTTAGGTTATCGCGTTTTTAACATCTAACTTCCGGAGCTTTTTTTGGTAATTTATTCATCTTACTTCTTACGAAGCGACTTTTTTTTTATTGGCGGCATTATTAGAATTTCCTTTTTTTATTACATTTTTATGATAAACTAATAAAATACTGCATTATTTTCTTGTATGAAATTGTTTAAATATTTAATTATTATCGAAGATAATATTTTTATTCACTAAATTTTTTTTTCTTTAAGAATACTTTAGTTGTCATAAGTCGAAATAAATTCAGAAAGACGAGTCACAAAATGTGAAATGCCTGTCGCGAGTTACATACGATTCGAGGCAGCGTGACTCGCGTCATATCTCCAGCGACCGCGATACCATATTGAATTCGTATTTACTTGCGGCGATCAAGGCTGATTTGAATTATGCTTTCTATCCGCGCTGGTCCTTGTAAGGCGGTTGATCGGGGCAGACAGTCGTAACAGTTCGTAAACGTTAATTGAGAGCTATGCCAGCCATGCAAGTCCGTATCGCTGACAGGACCTCCATTGTCGCATCGAGGGTTGCGTCGTCGAGCGGGACCGACGTTTCCTTCGAGAGTCGAAAGAGATGACGTTGTGGGCCCAAAATAAGGCACATGGCTATACGCGTTCGTGACTCTTCAAAAATATTTTAGGACCGCCTTTAAGACGCAAGAATTTCTTTAGTTCAAAGAATTTCTCAGGTTTTACTAAATATTACACAAGCTGCCCTTTTAAATTTAAATACTAAAGGATAGTAAAGAAGACATCGATTAAGAAAAAAAAATTACATTTATATGACAAGTTGCAATATTCAGTTATTAATTTTTAAAAAAATTTTTTCAAATTCATGATATTTCTAATATTACAGTGGCGAAGTGTTCGTTTTTGTCTCGCGTGAATTTGATTCTAGGATGCTAGGATAGATTGAATTTCGTATTCATAACTCTGTAGAGCTCAGTGCAACGCACCACTCAACAACGATACATCATATCGTCGAATGAAAAAGTGTCCGGAGCGTAGGCAGAAGGGGATGGAAGATTTGAGAGAGGATGGCAAGGGGGAGCGGCGAGAAAAGAAAGAGAGACGGATTTTGGTGAGCGGGAGAGAGATAGATTGAGAGAGAGTGCCGTGGTGGTTGTGGATGGCCGCTATCAGGGACTCGCTATGATTAATGATCGAGTACAATACTGTTTTCATTAAACTCATTTCACTGCAGCTCGCATGTACCGCCGCGCTACGGGCGACCTATGGCCCGGGGCATACGTCCGCCCTTGGGCCCTTTTTCATGTTGGCGGTAGGGTCGGTCGGTCGCTTGATTATGACGTCTCCATAAGGCTCGACCTTGGCTCGATTCGAATAGCGCTCGGCTGAATTCGGCCATTGTTGCGCGAGCTTCATTTCAAATTCGTCAGCTCCACGGATTCGTAATCATCTTTGTTGAAATTACGTTTTGTGATCGAGCACCGGGTACCGATCACATCTCTCTTCGAGAGCCTCGCTTCACGAGAGACGGGTCCTTCACCCCTCCTTGACACCTCTCAGAACGCGAGAACGTCGTTAATTACGGTCAGCGCTCATTACATCACAGCGCTACTCTTTCAATCTCATTTTCTAGCTAATTTACTGGCTCCTCGTTACAGTTTATTAATTGATCAATTATAATTAATGCGCTAGATAAACTTTACTTTTGACGACGAGTCACGTTATTACAACATTGCCTCGCGAGATATCTTCATACTTTTGCGCGTAACTTTGTCACCCTTGCAATAATGATTACAAAAATATGATATAACCGTAATAAAAAATCTTTTTGTTCGATCGAACCTATCGTTATTTCTAGGATGATGCCAAGGAGTCCGAATCACAGGAAGATGATCCGTGGGCAGGACTTCCTTACACCGTCGATCTTGAAACTGGTAAGCTTTTTGCGTTGTTTATCTTTCTCACCATATATTTACGTAATAATTTAGTAAGAAAGAAAGGGTTTGATCTATTAAACGCAATATTGATCGAGCTATTTTATAATCTAAATCAACGTTTTTTTATTTCGTTTGCGTATTGATCGCAATTTTCATCTTGTTATACGTTTATCAGAGATGATCGAAATCCCGTTTTCGGATACCAATTAAAGAGTTAGTCGGCGCACATGCTGTGCATGTTTCACGTTGGTGCCGGCAAGAACAGCTAAATACATCTGGCGCTCGCGGCTCTTTACGTCGGAAGCGTATCGAATTAACGCGGCAATTTGTAAGAGCCAATCCGAACATTCACTATAGTCCGAGCCTGCCGCACCTGGCCGCACCTTTGCGCGGCTAATTAGCATAAACACGCCGACCGAATGCACTTCGCTGGCCATTCCTTTAGAAATACACCATATACCGTGAAATATCTCAACGCCATGCATCATGAAAAAAAATATATAATTGAACACGTACGGTCTTAAACACATTAAATACTAAATTATAAAGAGTTTAATTGCATTGTAAAAATTGTATGCGACCTTAATAACGATGCTTAATCGAAAATATAATACTGTAGCAATTAAATGGACTATTATAGTTTTCGATATATAACTGATTATAAAGTAATCAAAGGTTTACGTTTATTAATTGATAATTGATCTTAAATATAGAGACTATACGCAATGTAAAATCAACAGAATTACCGTGCAAATAGAAAATGTATACGTACATACACATATATTACAGTTGGAATGCATTAATAGACCAGGTTGCATCTTATTCCCTTTTTTTATCGTTTTTTTTGGCATTCTTACCGCACGCTTTCTGTCGCATAATAAAAAGGGAGGTAAGTACGTTAGTGGCGAGAAATGTTATGCGACACGAACTGCATGTGGGAGAATGTCGAGGACACTCGCGCGAATGTCGGGAGCGAGAGAGATGGAAGGAGACTGTAACGAGCGCGCATGCAACGCGCCGCGGCGTCTACCTGCATGCCAAGGTGCACTTTGTTCAGGTATATAACTACGGGTTTCCAGGCAGGCAGGTTCCAGTTCCGGAGGACTCGAGGCTGGGGAGTGGCTTCAGGAACGCCCTCGCTACCTTCCTCCCTACCTCGCCTTTCCAACCCCACCAGCCTGTCCAGCCCTTCTGTCGGGTATGGTTCCCCTTCTCTCTCCCCCCTCTCCTCTCTTTCTCTCTCTCTCTCTCTCTCTCTATGCATTTAATTACTTTGCGCTCGACAGACTATACGCCTAGCTACGAGACACTCTGCGTCGAGCGTGCTATCAACGGTTGACGAAGGGTTCGCTTGTTAAATTCTCCTTAGAAATCCATATGTCCCGTTCGTACGTGACTGCGAGGATTGTCTTCAAACAATCGACAATTTTAGAAATGCTTGAAAATCAGAGAAAATTTAAATATTGCCTTTATAGAGAAAAATATCTAATATTAAATATACTATAGCTAAAATAATACAATAAAAATTCAAAATGATCTCCTTACATTTTTCTTAATCTTTAAAAACAGATAAGAAATTGTTTATGCCATAGTTATATTTTTATAATTTTTTTAATCCGTTTGATATGTAATTTATCCATTTAAAAAGTAATATTGGGAAACTAATATCCCAGCGCAATAGAGGGCTATGATTTGAAGTATTCCTTCGTTTACGACGACGAAATGAATTAATCGGGCAGTGCGGTAATAACTTTTTGAGCAGAGAATGGACCAAGAAGAGCAGCAGAGCTCATTACGCGGTTATCTCGTCGTCGATCAATCGAGATATTCGGCGCATGGCGTGTATGATTAATGAGTTACTAGACTAATACATAAGAAATTCTTCCATCATCCTTATTCCGTAGGGCTTGATGGGAGAAAATGGTGATCCGACATAACATCAAGCAAGAGAGCTGCATGATGCGTACGCTAAAATAGAAATGGCGAGTTGATGACTAGAAATTAATTATAAATTTAAATTTAAAGTAGTCGATACGAATCGCGATTCAGATTGTAAAGCTCATATTTATGCGAAATCAGAAAATTATATAAAAATAATTAATGCACTACTGCTTCTCTCTTGATAATTTGTATAACATTTACCTTAATTTTCGGTCGTTGCGCAATTTTAATTTTTCCCTAGTGAACCTAATAAATAAAAAAATTTTATTCTTCAATCAATATTAAGCACTTTTGTTTCAAGTTAAATTTAAGTTGAAGCTTATAATATTTAAAGTAACAATATTCATTATTAAATCTTTACAAAAACTTGCGAAAGATATTAATCTTTGTCGCTATTCTTTTTATAAAGGAATCGGCTTTGAATTTATCGTAAATTTATTTTTAAAAATTTGTGGCGCTTGTAACGCAAGCTGCATTGGTATTTGCATGAAAAATCATTATACATTCACAAGACGAATTTCGTGCCAATCGCGATATCCGCGCGCGAGGTTGGTAGTTCGAAATGAAAAGAAACGAGGAATAGATGAAAGGAGGCAGCATATACGTTACCGCCGCAGCGCAAGGTGCTTGTACCAATTTGACGAAGCATGATGGATTGTACGGCGGCTCGTATGTAAAAAAAATTACATCCACGGAATAAATTATCATCGCATTGTCTCGAGCGCGAGCGCATTAGAGACGCTTGGCATGTTATGTTGAACGTATTATAAATATGTCTCGGTTAAATGTATATAGAATCGTATAATGCGTTTTACTCGGCTGGTTGTTGCACAATTATCGAAAATACTGTCGGACCGCACGCGGTTCGGCCAAGGTAAAACGTATTTTAAACGTCGAAACTATTATCGCAGACATACAAATCTTAATAATAGTGTTCGCGATCGGTGATCGACTGAAATAAGCGTAACTCGACCGGTCCGCTCGTGATACTTTTATATTTATTATTACGATACGTCTATGCGAGCGGAAAGGTTCGAATAATCGCGTAGCCGACTATTAACACCTTCGATACTGAATAACCTTTATCGAGATCGAAGTTACGCCGAGAGATCGGTTTTCGTTACGCCTCGTGAGATTCAAGTCGTGTAATGGGCGTTCAGCCTCGACAACTCCGCCTTCTTAGATATGCCCGCGACATTATCTGTGACTGCGGCTGTACGACTAGAAGAGAATATACTACACGAGATTATCGCGTGGAAATTTTATATGTATAAAACCAAAACAATGTGCTGAACAGTCGCATTCACCAGATATTGAGTAATATTGCGCAAAGAGAACATTTTTCAAAAAATAAAAGACTAATACACAGAAAAAAAGGACTTCAACTAAAGAAACGGATTTACAAAACTTTATATTTCTTTAAATGAATTTGAAACGGCATTATTAAATTCCTATTTATATTACCACATCAATATGATATTTGTAAAATTAGATTTCTTTGAATTAGGCGAAAATTTGGCTGTTAAATATGTACAGAGTACCATGCGATTACAACTAAATGTTTTTGTCGATTTTATATTGAAAAAAAATCATTATTTAAATTTATAAAGATAGCAAACGTTGCATTGTTTTTAATATTGTGTTACTAATGTTTAATAATAATTTAGAATTACGGATTCCATTTATAATGGAATCATGGAAAATTATATTTATAAATTTTATTATTGATATTTATTCATTGATAATACGTGAACAGCTGGATAATGGGAGTAATTAATATTGTAGTACATTATTTTAGAAGTAATTTGTTGCAATATATTTAATGTTACTTTTATATTTACATTTCAACAATTATCGGTTAAAATTGTTCAGTTAAAAATTCAGCTAAAAAATATACAAAGCTATGTATCTTGAGTAGTATGTATGTTATGAATAATTTTGTTTTAATGACGTACATGGTATTTTTTTTTATTATTTTTCAAATTAAAAGTCTTTTTAAAAGAGCACAGCAAGTATTCAAAAACATTGTTAGATAAAGATCAATATTTATATTTATTTTTGAACGTGATGTAGTCGATAGCAATGTAAACTTGCATTTTAAAACAGAATTGAGTACGAAGTTTGTGAATATTTTCATCCTCTAACAAAGAAGCATCTATCTCGTAGTACAAAAGGCAACGCAATTTCCTGAAAATTTCGGTGAATCGAGGGAACGTGCTGTATATCAATACGAGAGTTGTAGAGGGACAGCAAAATTGGGATTGGTGGGGACCTCTCGATGGGAACGCATGCGTGAGCGCATAAAACTGAACATCTGCCACGTGCGCGGGCGGCGCATAGTGCGTGGATACGTGCGTGGACTGAAATCACGAGGGGGAAGAGGGGTTGGAAAGCATGGCCGCATCCGCCATGTGCGACCGCCTAGGCGCGATCGACTAATTGCCTATCTATTTCCAATTTCGGTATTGGGATGCTAATTAGAAAATAGAACGTTAGAATAACTCGTGTAAGATAAGAGAGACTTTATTGAATTTCATTACATTACATTACATTTATGAAGTTCAGAGGTAAAACGAATCAATCTTCCTGCAGATAAAATTCAGTTTTTTTTTTTGCTATTCTGTAGATAAACTCATTAAATATAGTGCGCGATTTTATCCTTTTTATCTTACATATATGATAAAAGCATTATTTTACGTCGTAATGTATTTATGTAATTCTTGTGATTTATTGTAGAAGACTAAATCATACAATTAATAATACTTAAATTTTCAAAAAATTATTTTATTTATTTATTTATTTACCTTCTTACTATGGAAGACTTTGAAAGTTATCATGTAATTTACTTTAATCATGAATACACATATATCAAATTGGTCGATTTATTTTATTTCTTAACATCATACTTATAGTCATAAATTATATCGCAATTATGAACACGATGCTCTTATATTGATGAGAATTAATAATGATGTAACGTCTCATATCGACAAATACAGAAAGACGATATGAAAGGGACAAAAACGAAAAAATGCAGCCGATAGCGAGGAACGGTAGACGCAATCGATAGACCGCGTTGTGTTAATTTCCGCTTCGATTCGTCAAGGATTGCCTCCGGGGGGAAAAAATAATATCCGACTATCTCCACGCATGGCAATAGCCGTGACCAATTCCTCCCGAAGTGGATTTGGAATTAGACGCGGGAATCCAACCTCGGACCGCACTCCACTCCAGGTCGGGTACTCTGCGATTCTCGAAAACCCCTCGTCATCCTTCTCTTCGAATAACTGCAAAAAATCAGCTTCGAATATGATCCCCACTTTTTCGTGCTCTACTTAATCTCCCTAGAAAAACTGAACATTTCGAGGATTGCGAACGGAGAACAAATGCGCGAAGGATCAAAGGATTTTGTAATAACAATATTTCCCGAGAAAAGCGGTGTCCTAGTTTGCGACAATTTCGTCGCTCGGCGGACAATTTTTACGGGCGCGATTCGATTCCTCTTCTTCGCCACGTCCCGAGAGGGAATCAATATTTGGAGCTGTGCGTGTTCCGCCATGTTAGTCCAGCTATGCCAGCCAGCGGCGGCCCCCATGGGGGATGTGTCTGCGAGGGCAGCTGGCGAGGCGTGTATGGGGGTTACAGGGATACTCGGAGCCATGACTTGCTACATCCACCCCTGTAACACGAGCACGCACCATTACTCATATCGCGGCTCGTTGCACGCCACGGATTCGGGACGAATCCAGGAGGGCACTTCCAGGAAGCCTTGGGATGAAAATAGGCGGCAACAATAGCCGCGACGTCATGTCTAGCTTCGTGCCAGCGTAATACGTAGCGCAAAAATATAATCGCACTAGTATATGTAATAGAAAAATAGAATTGCGTCCAACATTTTCAAAGGTTCGTGCGACTTTCGTAACAATCCGGACATAATTAAATTTAATTGTATATACAAGATGCCATATGTGCTGTTTCTCTATGAAACTTATTTAGAAAAAGCCTATGTCCAATTATTTATGATCTAAAGCATTTTCTCCTAGAAAGGATTTTCATCGGCGCTCAAGCACTCGCGTACGATTCGCAATAACTGTAGATGAGAGAAAACGTTCGACTTTTGCGACGTATTGTGCTTTCGTGCATGTGTTAAGCACATAGATTCGCGGGAGAAACTAATTAACTAATTAAACTGCGAATTCCATCTTCGGTGAAAACCGGTCGTTCGTCATGCGAAACGACGATGCTCGAAATTATCTCGCGAATATCTCATCCCCCAGCGCAGAACATTATGGGCATTATCTGTAATGAAGACTGACATTGATAAATATAATTGTAATAATGTATTATGTTTCACAGTACTCGTACAAACCGAGTTCGAATGCCAATCGCAACGTTCGGCGTAATTATATCCGCCCGGATTGGCCGAGCCGACTCGAATTCTTCGTCCGAGCATTTTAATTAATCCCTTGGTTAATCTCATATTAATAAAATGGAATACCAAGAGAGAGAGAGAGGGAGAGAGAGAGAAAGCGCAAACGAGAGAGTCACTGTAGAACGTCCATTTTAAAGCCGCGTCGACGTGCTTAATAAAAGGGCCGGATTCCTTCTCGACGAGTACGAGCGGCTGCTCCTCCGCTTCTTCGCCACGTCCTTCGTATATCTCAAACGTTTCAATCCTATCGGCGGATTAAAACATTAACATAAAACTCGTATTAGAGTCAAGCTGCACAGAGCGTCGGAGATGACGACAGTCGCCAGTAACGATGAAAAATTAAGTTCGTGGCATCTCCTTCTCTCTTCCTTTTAGCTTTTCGAAGTTCTCGCCGCCGTACAATAGAGCTTGTCTACAGTCTGTAGAAGTCGTTACCTGGTTGAGATCGTCTCTACGATTTTGTGAGGTTTTTTGCAAATCATGCTAGTTCTATAAGCGACCGGTGTGCCTCGCGGCTCGTTGAAACCTCACCGAATTCGACTTTCGACTCTGGCTACCGGATAATAACACAATATGGTTATTTCTTGTGAGAGGAAAACTTGTTTCCAGTATTCATAATCGTAACGATATTTTTCGAGTTATCCGAAGAGATCGTAAATTATAGAGATTATCAAAATTTACTCGGGGAACCGCGTGCATCTTTTTTTAAATAAATATGTATTTCGTACAACTTTAACATTTTTATATTATCGAATAAATCATATTAGAACATAGAAGTATTCTTGACTAAGCTGGCTAAAACACGAACTCGAGTACGGAAAAGAATGCAAAGCCAAACATTAAATAAACAAAAGACTAGCATTGCTAGTATACTGAAGCGAGGTTCTTCTGGTAGAATCGTGTTGGTTTAGGATAGATATGTATCAGCATGGGTTAAGGTCAGCCTGTCACCTCAAGTACCATTAGCCCTTTCTAGACACCCTCTCCGTTCTACCTCCAACCTGTCATTAATGCATCAAGGTATTTTTTTGTCGACGGACTTTCCTGAGAATCTCTCGCAAGCAATAAAAGCAACGGCTATTTTGTATCAATCAGGCAGCGGAATGGACTATGTATAATGAAAGCAATAATGGTACGCGTACATACTTATTTAAAAGGCATACGTATTCGCAACTTTAATCACAATATTCATTACAATTAGTCATTATTCTTAAGGAATTTAATAAAGGAAGTGTCTATCACAAAAGAAATCTGCAAAATCGCTAGGCGCCATTGCTTCTTGACATAGATGTAATATATAGAGGGTTTTCTAGTGTAATTTAAAATTACAAAAACGTAAAGTAAAATATATACATTCAAAATGTAATATTTGAAGACACAAAGTTTTTCCTAAATTGATTAAAATAATATACTTAATATGTATATTAATTAGAACATTTTTTTTTTCATGAAAAACTCATCCGCGTTTTAATAAATTTCTCCACTTGTCTCCAGAGGAGACGAAAGTTCTTTCACATATGAAAAGTATGATAATAGTTAGAGATTGACCGATTTAAAATCTGTTTTGTCATGTGGGTTACTATGTCCCGCGGAAGAATTTGTGCATCACCACAACTTGCAACAAGGAACTTTGGAAGCCAAACCGTTATAAATCAGCATTTGCGAGTTAGACTAAGAAACATGTATGGTAACAAAAGCTGCTCTATTGGTATACATTTAAATTACGTACATAAATATTGCTGTCGAGAATAAGCATTTCTACAGCAACTTTTATTTCTGTCAAATTAAACTTGTTGTGTTTATGTATAAGTTTATGATATCGAGATGTTTCTCATCTAAATATTAAGTAAAAATCTGTTGTCGAAAAATTACTCTATCCGCAGAATTCAAATTTTATCCAAAATGATGGTGATTCGTACACTGCAAATCTTCCAGCACAAAGCACGTTATTCTCGACGTAAAGTCACGATAGCATCTGTTTCTCCGAGCACGTTTCTCGCGGACGAACGCTCGACTTCGCCCGCTTTTGCGAAGTGCCCAATAAAACTCGGGTTTTATTGGACAGGCGACGCGTTGTAATAAAATATTCCGTACGAGCTACTGCAATTTGCTCGGCGCGGTTTGAACGGTAGGGGCATACCTGAAGGGAACACCGTCGCTTCGTGTCTGGCCGGTTGGCGAATGCCTGCGATATGACGGGCTAAGCCGGAAGGAGATAGGTAACGGGAGACGAAGTTTTCGGAAGTCGAAATGAGAAAAATGCACCTTCTAAGCATGACTCGACTACCGCGTGGCTCTCGTGGTGGACGCGTGGCCATCGAAAAGTGCAAGCTAGACACGAAGAGAGAACGTCATACTATGAGGTGGCAACAATGCTCATTGACGGGCACCACCAGATCGAGAATGACTTGTATGTATGAGGTGTTAGCAGGTTTCTGACCTCGTTTTCAGAATTCTTCCTCGCGTACGAATGCCGTCTTGATTACCTTGCTCTTTCCGCTCTGGCGAAATTGGAAAATTCGGATTTTGCCACTGCCCGCTTCACAACCCTCCGCGTTCACCTCCGCAATCTTAATTTTCTCTGTCCTGCTGCTTTTAATTTGATTTCAACTACGTGTACCAGTCGAAATAAGTGAATTCTTTGTCATTTGATAAATTACAGTAGTAAAATCTGGCCTAAGGAAACCTAGCATCGCAGTAATGCAAGCTCTAAATATGTCGTGCATGCATTTTTATTTCCGAAATATGGGTCTGTTAATTTTAATTATATCTATTGCACTGTTTGACGTAGCTCTTGGTGTTTACTTCCACGATTACCGAACCGTGTCATGACGTATTCACGGATCTGCAAACTGTTTGCTCGAAAAGAGAGGTGTGACATCGTTTTTGTGAGCGTATTCGATTACGCGGCATGTCCGTTGTCTGAACGATGACCAACGTTTTTCAGCCGCCATTATTCCCTTAATTACGTTACCTTACCGTGAATTTCGATACCCGACTTCGTTTTACAATTGCTGGTACAATTCATGCCTCATTGTTAATTAAGATGGCTATCCGATGTCCAAAACATAAAGCTGAACGCAACCGTGAAAATACTTAAACTGTAACATTCTATTGTCTGTAAAATATAATCTCTTCTATAGATAACGGGAAAATTTTATGAAAAAACACAGAAATTTTGTGCGATACCAAAATAATTGTGTTACGTTTCTTAATAAATGTATGACATTATTGTTGACACGTACTATTATTCCGCGATCAACAATGTATGTATTAATCATTGCCCAGGAATGATCCTTAAAAGTGATTGCGCGTAATTTTAATTTCCGACAGTAAGAACGATGAAGAATTTATCGCTTTGCACATCGTTGTGTTAAGTGTTACGGGGTAATCGCCGAGTCAGATGTATGCTAAAGGAACAGTAAACGGGTTCAGGCCACTTTCCGACGGCATGTTGCTATTGAGCGCGCTGTTGAATAATAAACTCGCATTACGCGTTTGACGAGGAAACGAAGAGAAAAAGTCAAAAGGAGCCGTGTCGGTGTCAGCCGACGTTCCGGAACGAGCCTGGAATATTGGCGGAATATTGGAAAGCACAACTTCATGCAGCCACTATTATTTATCGGCTGCATAAGGTGTCCCAGGTTGCGTTCTTCAGGACAATTCCGCGGGATCGACTGCGTATTGTTACGTTACAGTTTTGTCGATGGTCCTATAGTTCGTTCGCGGCGGCATACTGGCAGATACAGTGATTTGCACTTATTGGTTAATAAATCAGCGCTATGGCGCTACGTTTGCCATTAGGTGCCGATATTCTTCGACATATTCATGATGAAGTGACGTTGGCATGGTAAATTGAAATAGCGTCACTCTCCTCAATAGTCTGGCTCGATCCACAAAATTGTCCACAGGAAACGACGCGAAACGTTTCAGATCTTGATGGAAAGTATTAATTGATAACGAGTCAAGTTATACTTAAGATTGTGGCAGTATTTGCGTTCGGTACGGTCATAGTTATTACGTGATAAGATATCGGTAAATCATGCACCCTCTTTCCAGTTTGAAATGATTTTAATTTCTGAATTTATAATCATGATATTTATAGTATGATAGTATGATAGTGTTATATTTTTTAATATTAGTTACGGAATTAATATATTAATACAATTTTTTATGAATTCGGGAAAGAAGTTACACTCCATTTAATTTATAGAGTTTCCTGATTTTAGTCGACGACTTATATATACAACAGATTGTTTAACTGTGTTGTTGTCGGTGACGATCAAGGATTGTCATGGTCACAAGGTTTATGCATTCATCGGAGACCTACAGCCACTGTCAAGCAGCCTAGAGTGCGCATAATAAGTTTACCGACCGTATCGGTGGCAATTATGAAATTATTCCAATATATGCCGGCGGATCTCGAACTGCGTTCGAATGAGAGTGACGACACAAGAATAAGGGGTATCAATGGAGTGGGCATTTGACAGGATTTAGATAGCATCTTAACAGCGGTGGTTTACACGCTTTATCATCCGGCGATTTTAACCTAGTGACTGGTTCTTAGAGTGGCTAGTCACTGTGAGGATTAAATAGGCATGTTTATACGAATGTACAAAAACAATGCTAATAATTATAGCAGCAATGGGTCTCTCTCTATCTTCACGGATTATCCTCTATGGTTTCCATGATACTTTTATTCTTTTTAGCTATCTATTATAACATATATAGCTATCTATTATAACATATTATATATATCAACGTTCAAATCATGTTTCATGTATTTTTAAACTATTGTTCAATACAAGATATTTAGTAAAATTTGGCGTAAAATTTGAAGTTTATGATGAATTAAAAAATCAATCGATTACGATATCTTATACATGATAAATTAATATATAAAAGTATTATTACATATTTTTATACTTACAATTAATTTAAAGTTATGAAGTTAAAGTTTCTCCTTTCAATAATTAAAAAACAAGATATCTTTATTAAGATTACTTAATTTTTAATATTAAATATCTTTAAACGCATATTTTTTCCTTCCATTTTCAATATTAAATAAATATTTTTCTTCATATTTACATATTTACATTTTTATATAACATATATAATTGTATTGCAACCCCCGCATAAATTTTTCTTGTAAAAGATAAAAGATCGTATTTTACAAGATCGATTCCCATTGCGACTGATGTTACGACAAACGCTATTGGAGCAATTGGTGCGATCCTCAGGGCGAGAGGGAGGGTTGCTAAGTCGGGGGATGACTCGGGGCAATACCAGGGCAAGATGCACCCCTGACTAAGCCCGGCACGGCAACGAGGAGCGGATCAAGCCCGGGTATACGTTCCCGGATCGCAGTGGGGAGCCGGAGAATGGCATTACGGGTAGAGAGACCTTCCCTCTCTTCCCACCTCGCCTCCGAGCCGCGTATTGTCTGGCAGCCATATTGGAGTAACAGCCAACCCCGTCGTGATTGGTCCGTTTTTTAACGGAGAGCCCGTGGCTTGGCACAATACTCGACCAGCCCGTGGTTAGGCAATGCCTGGCTACGCGATAGTCTATCAGTCGACTCCATGCTGTATTCGCTTCGAACTCGTCTGTCGGCGGTGCCCGGGTATTATGACTCTCCTCAAGATCGGATCGTATAACGTAAAGGCGATCCACGTCACGGGACTATAAAGGGAATCCCTCATTCAGCCCTTAGTCTAATCTGGCTCAGTCCAGTCTAATTCAGACCGGTTCAGTCCGGTTCGTGTGTGGCAAGTTTTCGCAGTTTTTCCCAAAAGTCCCGTCGGAAGGCTTTGATTGTCGCCGATTACAACGATGATGACAATCCAAGATCATTCATGTGATGCATAAGGCGCCAGTGTAACGTTTAAAAGCGCTAAAGGAGGATTAGCCTACGCTTTGGGAATTCTGGGGTGCGGATAAGTTGTTTACGCAGACATTTTCTTCCCTGTCGAAGGGAATCCGTTATGAGAGATCGATGTTCCAGCTGGAGAACAAGCGCAGTTCCTGCAACAACGACGCTCTTATGCGAGCTGCCGTAATTCTGTAATTGAAACGATGTGTCTAGTGTGAGAACTTGGGCAATTGATTTTAGCAATTGTTTGCGATTAATACGAAATAGTTCAGTGACTCAAGTACTGCCACTGTGATTACTATTGTGAGAGTTTTGGATTACTTTCCGGAGTCTCTGTTATTCTGGATTAGGATCTAGTGGACAAAGGTATGCGTAGAAAAGCGTCAGGCGACTATATTTGTATCGTATTGCAGCGCGACTCGGAGCATTGCGTAACGTAAGCACGTGTAGTTGCTTTAACAGCAATTTGTCTTAATCGTCGCGATTTGACAACAGACATGCGACGCCTCATTGACAATGTTTAAGAGAGACTCCAGTTTACACGTGTCGAATATTTTACTGTCGATTAATTCGACAGTAAAATATTCTTCTTAAATTCGATAATTTGCCTTATACGGATACTTTTCGAATGTTTTTCGTCTCAATTTTAGCACCAATCGTTATCGAATAATTAATATTTTCAAATCACGTATTCTCTTCCTGATTCTAAATAATTATATCACGTAAAATATCTTAAATGCAAAGTATCTTCTATACGAAACAGAATCAGAAATGTTTGCAAATGCAACGGTTCTTTCAGTAGAAAGTTTTGTACAAATTTATGCGACGGGAAATGAATGGTCATAATTGCTGATTATTTCAAACGTAGCATTATTTACTAAAAAAATTAAAAGGGACATATTATTTGTCAAGTACTGTTGTAGGAAACTTAGCTCGATTTGTTTGTGAAAACATTTAAAATCTATCTGCAGTAACTTAGTAATTTATTAAGAAATATGTACGGGCGAATTTATATTAATGTTATTACTGCTTATAATACCAGTACTTCTTTCTTCATACGTTGTCTAAAGTTGAATGCTAAGGCTATTAATTATCTTCCCGTTAGAGTTTAATCGCATAAAGTTTCTAATGAACTTTCGTGTTTAGCTAAAAAGATCAACCAGAAGCTTTTAAAGAGATATGATAAGCATAAGACACATCGAGGACGCGTCCATCCAATCGACCGACCGGTTCGCACACTCGCACGACGAAACAAGACACGACGAAACGGCCAGACAGTTCGACATCGATCAGCGGCAGGATTGATGATCGCAATTACGATTTATCGTCCACGGCAGGTGACGCGCGACGATTCGTGTGCTCCTTCGGCACCAAATGAGACGTCAAGCTCCGTTCTGGAGTCGGAATTAACTGGCGTCGGATCGTCACCCTTTGTCGAAAAGGGCAAATGAGATTATCGCGACAGTCGTATTGTCACCCTCTGGGAATAGGACAATCGTGCCGGCGCATTCGGCCTCGAGGATTCTCTTCCGGCGTCCCGTCGGATACGCTGTGAACGAATCGGGAAGAGGTCCAACAAGAGCGCGTTCCTGCCGGTCCTCGGCACAGGATCGTCGGCACCGAAAATTCTGTCGAGTAATGCAAGAATTATTATCCAACGCTGCGGACTGTCGGGTTGAAGGGAAAGAAAAAGAAGGACGAGAGGGGGGTGGAAGAAAATGGTCGTTAAGCGTGTGCGCGAAATATGAGAAATGATCTGTCGACGTTCCCGTGGCCGTGGAAAAAGCCGAACGCGGGCTTCAAAGAAGCCGTGGAATTGAAAAAGCCGGAGGGCCGCGCCATTAGATGCAGCGTGATAGAGCGAATTCCGTGCGACGGGTTTGGTCGAAGGAAAATCTATTCCGACGGCAGAAACTCGAGCGTCGAGGAAAACCGAGACTTTCTTATTTACTTCTTAAAATGACAATTTGTCAGCAATAAGTAATAAACTTAATACGATTAGGGATAAGCTTAGAACTCTTCGTGATTTAACGCAAACTCAAAAAGCTAATATTTTATGTATCAAGTTATTTATTTTGTATATATTTTGTGAGTTCGATAAACAGAATCGATATATTTTTTCATAAACAGAAATTTTATGAGACGAATCAATTTTCTAAAGCAGTAAGTATCAACAAAGTATGAAAGTCAATAAGAAATATGTGATATTTTTTCTCATTAGAAAAATTTCCTTGTTAATCTTATATAAAAAAAGAAAATATATTTTTCCATCTATTTCTTAACTTCAAATTATCTGTAGCATTTATTTGCAATGTTTTTGCTGCATATTTATTTTAGAATTTATTGATTGGAGAACGAGTAAAAATTACATTTTTTATATTTTCAATGCTTTCACGTACGTATAAATTTCTATTGTGGGAATAACGGCGTAACAGAAATTACATTTTGTAAATACCTGTTATAGAGCAGAGAGCAGCAAAAAAAGCACGATAATAAAAGTCACAAAAAATTATACTGCACCGGATAAAAATTATGCTTGTACCAATTACGCGTGGCGCACACTTCGGCATGTGTGTAGCTGAAAGTAATTTCACCTCGTAATTCCACCGGGCTTTAAATAGGCTTTAAGTCGAACGGGAAGGGGCTGCTCTGACTTCCCTCAAATTATAGACGGCCATTATCGCGCGGTCGGCCTCGCATTTGGGCCAGACAATGGCCGCCACCACTCGTTAATGTAATAGGCATCCAAAAGGTGCGATCTCTCTCTTTACTGGGAGGCACCGGCACTCACCGCGTAGGAACCGCGCAGGACGAAAATCCTCCTCTTTCACGGTCAACCTGTCCGTCGTTTCGTCGGCAGACGGACCTGCCCGGGTTTCAGACAGCCCCCGAAAGAGGAATTATTATTTTATGAGATTATTATCTCTAATAACATCACCCGGTTACGAGGAGAGAAAGGAGTTCGCTTTTGTGTTCGATGGAAATGTTTCACACGTGGAAGTAGCTCGCTCGCGCTGCTCGATATTATCGATGTTTTATCAAAAGCCAGGTAGAAATTCTAGAAGCCCTTTTACTTGATGTTCTGACAAAATGTGGAATATTCTGCTAATAGCCATAAATAAGAAAAATCTATAAGTGCATAAATCAAAGTTCCTAAAAGTCAAATGAAATATATCATTGTTATTAGCACGGTACGGTTTGATTTTATATTTCATATTTTTATGTAAATATGTAATAAATCTTTTTTAAAGAAATTACACATTTATTGCTAAAATTGCTAAGATAAATATATATTCAGTTATTTTGTATTAAACATTCATTATGCAAATTAAATCATTAACTTCACTGGTCTTACTTTTATAAGCGGTATATAATTATATATGATAATGTTTAGATATTAAGTATCTTTTTTTAATCTCTATCAGTAAACAATTTAAATAATTTAATAATTTTATTGAAACCTCTTATTCTCTCTTTATATTTATCTAATTATTTACAACATGCCAAATTATATTTTACAATCTTAAAAAAGAATATTCTAATATCGAGCGATACTAAAAAAAAAAAAGAAGAGCCAACAATTTTTCAACGCAAAACTTTTATTGCTTGAATATAAAAATGTTGCCTGTCTGTTTCGAGACGTATGGAAGTATATTGTATTACCGATTGCACATTTTGGAAACCGTGAACGATTCGAGCAGCCTTGTTCGTGTTACTTTTTCATGCGTGCGCAAGGGATGAAACGACGCGGTCGTGCTATTGGCTGTAGGGCGGGAACGTACGAGAGCTGCTAGAATGAGCAGGTGGCTCTCCAACAACAACCTCTCTTTGTCTCTCTATTAAGTTTTTCTCTCCCTGTTGCCCTGAAAAATTTTTCCTGTCCGTCGCTAGCTGCCAGTTTTCGAGCGTCGCGCTTCGAGTCCGTTTCTGCCGAGTCATAAGTTTATTCGGTGCAGTGAAATGTTGTGAATTTATTTTTTTCTCACAATTCATATATATGCATAATAAGGTGGTTGCGTTAAACGATTAATCACGATGCTATTAATTACTTTGTTGATAACGTGGATGCAAGAAAAGCGAGGATATTTTAGATTAACAGTTTTGTTGCATATCAGTGAACATAATAGTGCTTGTAATGTAATTCGAACGGTAAACATCTTTTTAAACTGAGAGTGATGAAATAATTTTTCCAAGTGTCTTAGATTATTCTACATAGTATTACAAATATGATCAGACATAAGTGAAATCCACAGTTATTTAATATGTGCTGGAATTAAAGTAATTGAGTATTAATTTTTAATTGCACATGTTAAACGGACACGAGTCAAATTAAAACGCGAACATTAATCGTTTTTATTCGGACTCTTAATCTCCAATGTAAATATATAGAAATATGCAACAAATTTTTATCTTTAGTCATTATAAGTGCAAATGAATACACATGCGTATTAGTTAACTTTTAATAATCTAATAATAGTCAAGTAATGAAATAATTAAAACTTACTCAGTAAAATTACTCAGTCTACAGCGACTACATTGCTGGATGAAAATTATGGAATATGTATAAAGAAACCTGTAGTAACAGTTGTCAATGTCGTGTCAGAACAAAGTTGCATAATAGGGTGGATAAGAATCCTGTACAACGTCGCACTGTGTAATCAAACGACTAATTAAGTATTCTCAGGTGATCTCTGCGTGAACCTTGCGACTGCACGCGAACTTGTTTACGCTCGCTTATGTTTCATCACCTGTAGTTTCGAAGCACGCGCTCTTTTTACGATGAATCATATAATATCGAAAACGCGTTTCTCTTTCGCCGATTTGGCTAAGTTTCGATCAATTTGTGGAGGACCTCGAGCGAATATATTCGCTTCTTTACAGGTGAATACATTCTCAGCTCCGGCAGTCAGAACGGAAGTGGAAGTAGCATTGTCGAAGAGGACGATCCGCTTCTCAACGAAGCATCATTGGCTTTGGACAATCATCCCTTGGCTGACTTAACCGACGATTCTCTGGGTTTAAACGACCCTCTAGGACTCGAGCATGACTTTACTTCAGATTTACTGGGAGGTAGTCTCTTGGAAAGCGCCGGCGTAGAAGGTCTGCTTAGCAACGATACTCTGGGCTTGCCTGACGAATTTAATCTCGAGGAGGCGCTTCAGCTCGTTGGCCTCGATGAGGCTCAACCAGAGGTTTGTGGAATATCTTTGTATCTTCTATTTGGAAGTAACTACAATTTTACTCTTTGTGAGAAAGAGACAGTTTGTTAATATTTTACGTCTTTCGAGTTAGCCGTTTTATAAGACAAATCGTAAAATTTTGTTTGCTTTTTATTTTTGTAAATTTCTTTCGTGATGCTCAATCTGTGATTAATCGGAGTATTTTTATTATTAAATATAAAATGGAGGATTCGTATAAGATCAGCAAAAATCATTTTAAAATGTCGATTTTGACAATAGTCTTCTTTTCTCAAATTATATTTAAATATTATTTTACGTAACGAAATAATTTTGTTATTAGCAAGTCGGACGTTCGAATCGTTTGTTGATAAACATATATTGAATGTGTTAAAAGTGTATTCTACGATTTTAACATTTCGGCTGATTTCGAATATTTTAATTTTGCGCGATTAGTGCGCTGTCTTTGGCGAAGCGGCGATATTGTGATCATTATACAAAGATTGATTATTAGGAAACGAAGCCGGAAGTGAAGAAGAAGAAGAAAGAAGACACCGCCGACGACTCCGCGAGTGCAGAGGGCGACGCGGCCATTACCGCCTCGAGTAACGCCGAGGTCGCGAAGTCATCCAAGTGCGAGGATCCCGAGACCGGCGACATGATTCACACACCGCAGTTTCATCATCCCCATCATCCCCATCATCACCGCTCCTTCCAGGTACGAAACGACCCTGATTTCATTGCCTGTAGATCAGAACCAAGGCCAGTGCCTCTCATTACTGCGCGTACAATGTCACTATGATTGCGACAATGTAATGATTTATGTACAAAGTACATAAGTACATAGGCTTCTTCTTCTATCAAACGTATATGTCGCTTAAGTGAATCAATGAAAAATTATCTTGAGCTATCCGACGTGATTTCTAATCGAGTGTCACGGATGTTGAATTATCGTCTCTGTAATAACATACTCCAATGTCGTTTAATACGTCTCAATAATCTTCATGTAAACACAATCGCCAAGTTTTTATTTTTATTTTCAATCATTTCACATCAACAAGCTGTGTGCATTGATACGACCGCGGTTCGAGAATTATCCGGTTTGCAATGATACGTTTATTGAGAGCGACTCTCCTGCCGTTTTAATACTTTTCGCGATATGCGCGCAGCTGTAGTTTTGAGAGACGCTGACAGAGCTGCGGATGTGTTGTCGCCGGGAATGGCCATGGCATTTGCGATTTTTCGACATTCCGTTAATGAGAGGTTCGAGTTGGGACGATGATACCACGCCGAGCAACCGGTGATATACGAAGTAGGAAACAAACGTTGAGAAGATAAGAACCACGCGCAAAGTCGCACAGTTAGAGCGGCGTTTACGGTCCATAAACGGGATATTCTTTATTTACAACGTCGACCGCGAAAATGCCGCTGCGGCTCCAGTCTCGCTAAACCACACTCCCTTTCAGAGGGCCCCCACAATTGTACGTTATAACCGCATTTTAATGTAACAATTGAAAATAGTTTGCTTTCACAATTCATATCCTTTACTAAAAAATTTAATTTGTGAAATTTCACATTTAATTTTCATGATTTGTTGTTAATATATTGTACGATGAAAATGATGTGACGGAAAGAAGAATAATTTAAAACGAAATTCTAAAGCATATTTGAAGTTTTTTTTACAAAACACATGATTGCTATTTTAATAGACAATATAAAAAATTTTAAATACATTTTTACTGCTCCAATTACATTTTAAATGTTTTTATTACAGTGCAAAATGTGTTTATAATATTTCAATTTGCAGTTTAATTACATGTTGCATATTCGATTTCTATAACATTTCTATTAAAAATATCAAGATATCTTGTATGTATTTTTAATGTGACTGCATTTGGTATAGTCGATTTTTACACAAGTTTCATTATCCAGCAATCTAAACGCAGCAATCACAACCTACCATTACAACTCGTTGTTTTAATAGGAGTATTATGCTGTCATTTGGATAGTTAGATTGTACTGTTTGTATTTGGTATCGTCGTCGCGGATTCGTGAGATTTTTATAGTTTGCAAAAGATTAGTGCGTTGATTATAATTATAACTTGTTGGAATGCTTTGTGCTTGTATAACTCGCGATATCACTACATGATCTTTCCGGAAGAATTCGTTTATGATTTATTACCAGAGACAATTTGTTCAACGTAATGTACTGCAATGATAATACAGACAAGAATGATTTATATCTTTAGAATTTTCAGAAAGTCTTTGTTGAATGACATTGCTAATCATTTTCGAGAAAAATTCCGGTCTCCATAATTAATGACTTTTTTTATGGTCATCTTTATTATTTCGCTATTTTGAATATCATTTCTACTTTCCAAAAACTAACAGAATCTTTTACATTTTTTTCTTATTTTTTCAAAATTTAGTCGCTCTAGAGCTAAGAGATCTATTATTATTTTTAGCACTTTACTTATAAGATATCACTCAGCGTTTAAGACTCATTATCACTTTATAGCATTATAGAGTTTTATAGCATGTGCAGAACAAGTTTTAAACTCGAATAGATCGTGCCCATTAGAGAAAGCCATACATGTGAGCTTGATGCTTCTTATGCCGCCTGTTCCGTTCGCGACGTGTATTTTATAAAACATAAATTAAATTTTATCACAGACAGTAGCTGACCGATAATGGCAATTCAGTTATAGCCATATATACACTACGTGATATAATAATCGCTCTCTTATCTTTTCAATAATCCAGAAATGTGAAAGCCGGAAGACGTGCAAAGAAGCTAGCAATAAACTACTTTTATTGCTTTTAAAATTGTTACATATAGAAAGAATGTAATTATTTTAATGCATTCAAATATTTAAATATTTACGTTTACGATACGATATTTGATCATCATATATCAATACATTTAAACATATCGAATTCTAATGACACACGAAAGAAAATAATAGGAATGCGCTCCCCCAAAATCTCATTTGTGCATAAATGAATAAACAAAGTACGCGTAAGACGTAACTATCCAAGACGAGATCACGCCGTGGATTCGAAAGCATCCCGAAGAACTCCCCTAGAAAGTTGACGTTTCCCCGGACTTGGATTCCGACGCTGTTGTCGGGCACCGTACATCGTACCTACAATACGTCCCGTCGAGAAATCACATCGTCGTAGGAGAGGACGATCGTGACAATGACCTACCCGGATAGCCCGCGCGGCGAGTCCGTCCAGCGAGACGTGACGCAACGCGTACGTGTGCAAGACTTGTTCGCGTGCACGTGGAGGAGTACGTCTGAAAAGCCCCCGCCAATGAGAGAGGTGGCACGGGCCCCTACTACCGTGAACCGCGGTGGACGCGATCGCGATGTTTGTGATCCTGGACGTCGGCGCTGACACTCGCGGACGACACGCGGTTGGAAGTGAACGCTAATCTCGCGGAAAAGTCAGCTCCCAACAATCACGGCGAGAAAAGGCGGTCCCGCCGGCGAACATCCGCTCCGTAGATGGGCGCGATAAACGGTTCCGGAAGGTTTCTTTAGCCGAGCGCGATTCTGCTGATAGTGCGACGGTTCGAACGGTTCTCGCAGAAGAAGAAGAAGAAGTAGAAGAAGTTAAGATCTGGAGGTAGACGCGAGGAAACCACGCCTTCGAGGATACCAGCGAGTTTCCCGTCCAGATATCACCGGGGGAAGACACTTTGTATTGTTAATGAAAAACTGGTTGCAAAATGAGGACGTTAGACTTCCGCGAATGCTCCGTTACGGCCTTGTACGTCTGACGAGCCGGTGGCTCTACCAACGAAGTTGATAATTTGCATAAAAGTTTCGTACGCCTGCGGTCTAATCTCAAGGATCTCGGTGTTACGTGAACAGTAAATTCTACGATGCGTAATACGCCATCGAGACGGAGATTAAACTACGTGAGATATAAGTGTGCGAGTGATAAAGCCACCTAGTACAATGACTATCTCTATGAAACGCATCACGTTCATTTGTACGAGGCTCGAAGCGATTTGAACGAGGCCAAGAAACCCTTCTCACATCACTCCGTAAGACCGCCCACGTTGAATACACAAATCTCCTCGCCGTGCCTTTCAAAATGATATTTCGTTTATCGCAGAATCGCCAATGGACTGAAATATTCGTCCGAATGCAGGAATAACACGCTGGAGTAACGCGATACGGTACGCTAACGGGAAAAAAAGACCGTATTAATTAATCAAATTAATTAAAATCCGCGTGCTGACGGATGAATGTGCAATTCTCGCCGCGGGGTGAAAGTTTGTAAAAAGGTCTTTGTAAAAAGGAGTTGTTTAATAATATTTGATTAATTTGACGAAGACCCCGGTGCGTATCTCGTGCCTAATTCGTATTTCGAGTGAAGAGGGTACACATGAACGACGTGCAGCAAGCCCTTGTCAAACCTCATCCGCAGACGAACGAGCACACGTGCCAAGGAAATACAGAATGTTGGAGTCTGGTATTGGACGAAGGTCTTCTCCAGGTAGATTACACTAATTGCGCAACCTATTACGATAACCAAATAAAAATTCTTAATGCGATAACTGCAGATATGATAACTGCAGTCATTCACACGTGGAATCAGCGAAGAACGAGGTGGAGATTGGTCGCAAGGTCTCGTGAGCAAGGTTTCGCGGATAAAAAAAAAAGACATATATCGGAGTTAATAACTGAGAATACTTAGCGATGGACTGTGTCCGCTGCGTTTAATTCTACGAACGTAACCTGTTTTTCTTATGAAAAAAACTGCCTAGTTTTCATGTTTATAGACGCTACGAAATACGCAAAAATTATATTGAAGAGCAAACTGCTAAAAATAATTATTATTTTGTATTATTTATAAATAATGACGCAATCCAGTTTACATGTCATAATTAAAGGGTTAAAGGGCGCTTATTGTTTTTTTTCCGTAATAACCGTGTTTTTAGGGCACTTTGTAAGCGCGTAGCTTTATTCAGGGACACGTCAAAGAACGGTTCAATTTGACAATTTTGTTAAAATCCGCTTCTAGTGATCGTCCACGCGCGCGTGTACAATCACACACACATACACATACACGCGCGCGCGCGCACGCGGCCATGCGACCTTGCGTCCCGCATGTAGAACTGTCATTACACGCAACCGTTGTCGGAGAAGTATTACATACTCCGCTTGCCGCGTCCGCGGGTCTTTCAATACGTAATGAGTACACTAAATTAATATATTCCTACGCCCGGGACCTTTGCGTACGGAGGAGGATGTGTCGTGCGTATTATATGGAAGGCTTACGCAAGAAAACGCGCCGTCGCCGCTCGCGAGCCATATCATTTTTGGAGCTCCTCTCTCACGCGACCGTCGTATTAACACTGACCTCAGTCACCTGTAATTGCTACATGTTAGCGTATACATCGAGATACAAACGACGGACACGTAATGCGACCCATTACAGTCGGGTGGCACACGTTCCGACGTTATCGTCGGATCCTTTTTTTTTTTATTTCCTTCGCGAGGAGGAAGGCGCTTCTGCGAGAGCGAGAGAGGGTATGTGGTACCGCTTTAGCTTCGCGCAAACTTTTTTTGCGCTATCTACTTTTATCGCAAGCGGTTCATAGTGCATTACACCTGTGTCTTAGAAATTACGGATTATTTGCGTTTGAAGATAGGAAACTGTGATCATAGTAAATTTCATTGCAAATATTTATGAAGTTACGCAGAATATGTCAAAATTTCACGCTAGTAAAGGAGATATTCTTGATATTCAATTAAATTTTAACTCTTAATTTTTATTTTTTACATATTATAAAACTATTTTTATCGCATAAATATCTTTAATCTCGAAGGATGTTTTAATACGCACAATGGGTCAAATTATGCATTAAATTGGAAAAACTATTCAAATCATATTTATTTAAGTAAACAAAATAATTTTATTTGTCATATATAAAATAATTTCTGCTTTAGAAAATGAAAAATGAATATTATGAATGCTTTAAAATGTTTAAAGACATTCTAGAAAAATTTTTAATCGATGAACCCTATCTTGAAGAACAACTGGTAAGAATTCTTGGAATTCGGCAGGTACCTGTAGCTTTTCGTTTAAAGCTTATGATCCCAGAATCTTAAAAGACTAAAAGCAGCCAAAGTTCTTACAACAGTAGGACCTCCCAGTTTCCAGCAATAATTATTTTTGATCATCCCAAGGGATTATCAGTGGCTTAGTTTCTTTCAAACCAACCGTGTAATCGAGGCTAATGTCAATATGCCATTAAATCGTAGATTAAAACTTCGCAGCACGTATTTTCCGAAAAAGTGATATTGTAAAGATGATAAAGTCATTCATGAATATCAAACGCTGAATAAAATTGAAACTTGAAGAAACATAAATTTTTTCAAAATATCAGACTTCAAATACTAGCCGCAACTTGAATCTTTATTATTTGCTATGCAAAATTATTCTGTAAATTTCATAAAAAGAATTTTTTCTCTTTCGTAATTTTACGATAGTAATGAACAAATTATTCAGAATAATATAAAAAGCAATAAATAATTGCTATTTATTTTATTTGATAATTGCTTATTTAATAGGTAAAACTTAAAATTTATTTGTCCGCTATTGCGAGATCGACGGAAAATTTACTTAAATTTCTCGATACAGAAGAAGAATTAATTATTAAAGGGTAATTAGTGATTAAGCAAAGATATAAAGTAGGTAGATGTTCGCCTGCGGGTAACGAGAACGCGGAATGTCTTAGAAGTTCCATGTAAATAATGAGAGAATGAATTCGAATATGTCAAGACGCGATAATAATTACCACTGCAACGTGCACCCGCAGGGTCCGACAAACACAGAGAATGTAGGAAGTAACTAATCTGAAATAATTAAAATATCTTTGTGACAAAAAGTTCTTTGTGGATAGAAGCGGTAGACATTTATTTTCGTAGGCCTGCATGTTGACTGTCTCATTCCGTGGCTTGTTCCTATTGTTGAGCTTGATCTTCATAAATATTTAACGTGAAACGGTAAGTCTATTAATTCTTCGATCATAATTGGCAAAATACATGTATACACTATTAATGCGTGTGCCGCGGTAGTATTAATCAATTAAGAAACCATGCATACGTAACTTTTTAATAGAATGCAACCATATTAAATTTGTTGAAAAATTGTCTGGCAATATATCATCTGAGAGGACAAAAAAATTAATTAAATATTAAGTCCGTTTTTCCCTCTTTTTTTCTTGATAATTATAGTGTGTATAGTACATAGTATGTATAAAGAATTCCTTCTTCGAAGATTATGCACACGTATAAAATATGTATAGCACTTCTTATATATTAATCGTACGTGATATTTGGATAATGCATTCTTTAAATAATCGAGAAAAACAAGTGATGCAATCGGTTGATCGATTAATCGCTAAATAATGATGTGGAGCATAAACAGCCAATCAAACTAGCGTCGGCGAATAAATCATTATCGCCACACATCGCACTATTGGATAACATAGTATCGAGCCTGCGGCTCGGTCTCGTAATCGAAGAAGCAAAGAACTACCAGATGACCTTTGGCCGTGATTGACGGGAACTTGGCCGTATATCTTTGCACAAGGATTTGCTAGGCCGTGAGCGGCCGGTAGCGTGCTATTTGCCGTGGCACTTGAATATTTGCTTAGAACCTCGAGCGCCGGAGGAGGGCCCTCCAGGTATCCTTGGACTGCCGAACAATATTTACGTATAACACCGAGTTACGAATCGAGAGGAAAGAAAGCCGGCGGACGGAGGATTGTAGCCGGGAAAGAGGCGAGCGCGGGAGATAAAGGGGTAGAGAAAGAAGATCGTGAGAGAGGGCAATCCGCGCGGTGGAAACAGAGACGGAGACGAGTGGCGGATTGCGAGCCGGAGAGGCCGTAAGACGAAATTAATAAGAGAAGCGAAATGTGTGCTATGGAAATGAGAAAGGCGGTAGGAGACGGGCGCTGCTCGGACATTAGGATGCACTTCGTGGCGATAGTCGGAGAGCTCGGTGCGGACCGCGCAAACCCGCCGGCCGCGTTAACCCACGCCGGCGTGCATTAATCTGATGACTATGAATCCGAATGAATCATAATTAATATCTTCGCCCATTAGTCGTAAGAGCATACCGGCGACCGCGGGTACGGCGCACGTTTTTCTCGTGTACCTTTAATTACTTGCGTTTTGCCGATGACGCATTACCGAGATCGCCGTTTCCGGCCGCCCGCCGGTGTGTCTCAACATAAGGCACGTAACATCCGGTATTTATCAAATTCGCCATATAGTTAGCAATAGAAATCGTCCACCTGTTCATTTATGTAGAAATATTTGGGAAATTTGTCATTCCATTTTAAGATCAGTCCGACTTTTAACAAAATGTTAAGTTTGATTACGCAAACTTGATGAAAACTTTTCATATTTAAAATAAAAACCAGTTTATCTTATTGTTTTCAGTTCTATTACGCACATGTAGAATAAATATAGTACTGATAGTCTAATCGCAACTGTTAAACTCGATTTATTGAATTAATTCGTTTTTTAGAGAGATACTCCGTTTATGTTAATACGAAATTTCATCTACGAACGCGCGTTCATAAAATCTCTGATGCACGTCAATTTCACGTAATATCAGAAGTCTCGCGAGAAAGTTAAGTTTTTAGCGCACTTCTGTCGCCCATAAATTCCTACATGCGCGCACCCCAACCAGGCAATTTTCACCAAGAACCAAGAAACGCGACGGGGCGTCACAGTCCGTTCGCCAGGATTCCAAGCAGCTGCTGGACTTATGCGCTGTGAAATGCATAATGCGCGTCCGCGGCCGGGGCTATCTAGGATGTGTGAAACGAATTTCTGTCTTCGTATGGTCATTGAGGCCACGTGTAGTTGCAATAAAGACAACAGACGTGGCAGGAGTATCGGCGCCTGTGAACGTTGTACGCCGCGCTCCGCGGCAATTTTTCACTGATTTCGCTAATTAAGGATTGTCCCGGATCGATTGGACGAGAAGAATGACGAGTGGATCGGAGAGTCGAATAATCTTTTCGTTACGGACATGCGCGCGTATGATCGCAAAGGCTTGGGAAAAATTTCCGGCTCGACGGAGAACGACGCGGGGGAACAGCAGACACAAATATATTTTTTTCCACATACCGAGACGTGCATAAAGGGTGAGGGACTGAATCCGTATCCATCAATATTTTCATTCACAACCTTCATGACAGAAACGAGCTTTGCCAGCAGTCACGTACGAAAACACACGCGACGTGTTGAGGTGAAAAGTAGGTAACTCGAGGTAACTGATCGAGGACCGTGGAGAGACGGCGGGTTAAACGACGGTGATGGCAGGTGTCAAGCGGTCAGTTGATCACTGTCAAATAGATCGAAAATAGTTTCGCTGCAGCACGCCGCGACGTTATAGACGGAATAAAAACAAAACTGCAGACGACAATTCTGAAAGGAGAGACCGATCGCGTTTTATGGCACTTTAAAGAGAGTAGACAAAACGGGAGAAATAGACGAGCGTCCAACGTGATATTTCTATGAGGCAGGTTTAGTGCAAAAAAATATATAACGAGAAATCCATTAATTCGAACGTTCCACTACCTCGTTTTATTGGCAGTTATTGAAAATTGGCTAAAAACTGTTACTCTCATTACTATTAATAGAACTCATTCCGAGATTGTTTTCATTAGAAGTACATCCGATTAGAGAGGTACGATGAATGATAATACAAATGCAAATACTGGCCGATGAATGCATTTTCTAACGAAGCAGAATCAAATCAATTTCATACAAATCTCTGATCTGTTTCTGCACGAACTCTCGTGATGGATTTGATAAGGCATCGGAGATTGCGCGATATTAATGAATACCAGAAGAAAAAGAGCACATAGCCGCAGGGGAAAAGGGGGTAAAGAGAAGGAAACAGGAGAAAGAGAAAGAGAGAGAGAGAGAGAGATCTCGGAAGAAATCTAGCGAGTCCTCGACAGCGCGTTTCAAACATCTGCCGCCGCAGATATCCTTCCTCGCAGTCTCTCGCAGATTCATACGCTCCGCGCGACGACTCTCCCGTGCACGCAAAGCGAGATCGCGCACACGGACGCGAGAGCTGGGCGCGTGTACGTGCGCCGTACGTGAGGGCTGTGCGCGTTCGGCGTGTGGTAACATAAATCATAAGCGCCAGTAGCCAAGGAGGAATGCGTAACGTAACGTTCGTTTACCGCACTCGTATAGATACCAAACCAATTTGAGACGTGGATTCGTCAGAATGAACGCTATGTCGGGCAGCCCCGACGGCTGTCCGATAAATCACGCTTCGTGCATCTAATCGCGAGATTAACAGCCGACAGTCTCCGTCCTTATAACTTCCTCCGTCCATAGTTTACCGGACGGGTTGAGCGAACTGGTACAACATTTGCGTTGCGGCCAAGGGATTGAATAAAATCACAGGGATTTATAAAAGCTCGCAAATGCATCTCTCTTTTTTTTTTTCACCTCCGCTCAAAATTAATCCACCGCTGGAGAGAACTCGTCGGTTCCTCGGACGCCGCGCGCGGAAGACGTCCGTTAATGATCCCCGTCACGGATTAATCCGGCGCGAGCTCGAACGAATCTCGAGTATTCCCGACGATGATTGAAAACTGGAAGTCGCGTCCCGGCGCGGCGGAAAGCTGTCGCACTTCGCGGACGGTAATCGTCGCCGTCACCACGGCGGGAAAGAGAGAGAGGGAGAGAGGAGAGGCTTAAACGCGGCGCGCGCTTTTTTCCTATAACTCAATCACGGCCGTTACGTCGAACCAGGATGAGCCGTAAAGTCCGGCCATTAGAAACGTGCGGTGCGTCGCGCTGCACGACAAATCGCCGTGGAACAAAAGTCCCCGTCCTACATTTCGCCGCGCCGGCCGCGGCCTACACAGCCGGCAGATGCGCTGACAAGCGAGAATCGCCTTAAAGGCGTCGCGCTCGACAGATTGCACCGGCGACTGATTGATGCGCCCGCGAACAACAATCCAGCGGGCCCCGGCGCGCACAGCCAGCCGCGGCAGCGCTTCCCTATTCATCTTCTTCTTGCGCCCAGGCGCATTAGCGACAATACCTATGTGCATTAAGGCGCCGGTGTGGGTACGTACCCCCGGCAGCCACTACCGCGCTTACGCCGCGCGCGAGATGCGGTCTCTCCCTTTCCTCTCCGCTCCGACACCGCGGAACGCCGCCGCCGCCGCCGCCGCCAGCGGGACGGGAAGAAATTTCGTGAAAGTACACGCGAAACGACTGTTCTCTCACAATTAGCGGACAAATCGTGATTCTCTTCGCGCGCATGTCGCCAGACAGGGAGAGAAAGAGAGAGAGATTTTTACTCCTGAACCGTATGAAATTCGCAGATGGTTTTTCCTCGAAAGCGTAAAACGCGCCTCTCGGGAAAGGAATCGGAGATAATTCCGTGTTTCCTGTTATTACCGCCGCGCTCCCGGCAAGCGCACAAAAAAATATGCTAACGAGATGCTTATTATTTACTTGTATAAGAGACATTTAATGCGCTAATTTGTGTGCATTTTTATGTACCTATGATATATGACTTTACGCTTATTTGCGGAGAATAACAACGGTACAAATGAAAAATGATACAACTATATTTTCCGAACGGTATTTATCGTTTATACGCATTAAGAAGCTCCATCCGCGGTACATAACTTGATACTTATTTGGTGGCTACTTATAAACGTGCTACGTTTTTTTAATCATAAATTTCGCCCGTCATAATTTCCGCGATTGATTGACGCGCGATCACGATTGACGCATGCCCTTACACGGGGAAAAGGATACTTTTGACACGTAGTACCGCTGTTATTAATATCCTTTACCGATCTTACGTGCAGCCAACACCTACGCGATCAGCGGGGGTTCCTGTCTCCTTGGAATCCAGGTGTCTACCTGGTTGACATTTGACAGGCACGATGGCTACGGGAGATCCTCTTGCGTGACATTCGATCGATGGATGTTCGATTCTATGATAATAGGATGTACCAGATAAGATAATTGCTACGAAGGTCGACGACCGCGTAAAAGCTTGTGGATTTCAAATATCAACAAAAATTGTCTCGAATTCAATGAAATCGCGATATTAATATACATATTCTTGTAAAGTTTTTAAAGTTTTGCATTAAAATTATAATTTTAATAATTCATAAAAAATTACGGATGTTCTTGATCTCGACCGTTTATTAAATTTTATATTTGCAGTACAAATGTCCGGAATTCAATGAAATCGCGATATTAGTATATTCTTGTAAAGCCTTTAAAGTTTTGCATTAAAATTACATAATTTAAAAAATTTATAAAAAAGAACGGATGTTTTTGATCTCGACTGTTTATTAAATTTTATATCTGCAACATAAATGAGCGCGGAATGTATATTCTAAGATAGATATTTTAAATAATCAAATAATTAATGATCATTATTGATTTTAAGACGCATTAAAATAATTTTTTATGATTGTGATTTTAGAAAAACCGAATTTATTCGTTTCAGGGTCGCATGCCGTTCGTGCGAGCGATGAGCATGGAACAGCGGTGGCAAGATCTCGCGTCTCTTTTATCCCTCCCGGCAGCACCGGATCACTTCCCACATCCAGCGCATCCTGGATATCCAGGACACGGTATAAGTCACAGTCATTACGAGGCGCAACGTAACGTATTGCTCCATAATCCTACCTTAGCTCCTCCGGTCGGGGATATCAATTCAACAGGACCTTACCACAATGTGGGTGAGTGTTGCCCGAAGCTTTTCGGAAAACGGAAGCTCTTTGTTCCTACTTTATATTAAGTCATATTATTATCATCTCTTTCTCTCTGATGAAACGAAATTTCGAAATGTGAATTATACTGTTGAGATAAATGAAGTCAACATGCGATGTGTGCATCAGAGGCGTATAAAAATCTCTTCTTTAGCCAAAATACTTTCGATACTCGCGACAAGCTTAAAACGTAAATTGTACAATTCTCAAAGCATAATTCACAATTGTGTCTTATCCACTCTCTCATTCTTGCACTCATTAATAAATTGTACAAATCTTGTACAAATTCCAATCCGATATTATCAATTTTTGCATGAAAAAGAAGACAAAGGAATGCAATAATTTAAAATATCTAAGAAATTTCATTGTCTGAACTAAACTGCTCACTGTTACAGGTGGGTCGTCGAATTTGGGTTCAGCTGTGGCAACATCGATGAATTTAACAAACAGTAGCGAGCCAATGGGTGCGGAGAGCGGGGCGAGTTACAAATCTGAACCTAACGATATGATGTATTATCATGCACCGACGACCGAGTCCATCAACCAAACTACTACCGACGGATTTCTTTCGTCCCTGCTCAATGACGAGGATTTGCACTTAATGGACATGGCCATGAGCGATGGTAAGTATTACTACTACTTACATGTGTTATAACATCAGTGTACATTCTTTTCCTGATATTAAAATTCTATCGCTTTATTAATGCACGAAATTTAAAAGATATGTAAACATAAAAAAATGTATTACAAAGACGCCAGTTTTAAGAGTACTTACGGAATCTTTTGACAATATACTTGGTTTTTTAATTACAAGACAAGAAATTGCAGAAAATAGAAAAATTAAGCGTTTTTAAAAGTGAAAAGCTTCTTAAACTTTTGTCAGAAGTTTTTTCTGGTTGGATATAATTTATTAAGTCTGTGTAATAAAAATTATTAAATTAGGCTAAATCCGGGATAAAAAGAAAATTTTAGCGTTATCCTAATGTGACTTTCATTAGAATCTATTCCTCTTTACTTTTTCTTTATCCTTCCAATATATCTATACTAAATTATCTTAATAATAATAATGTACTAATTTCTGATAATATATTTTGGAAATTATCGAAGCAATTTATTATATTAGAATTTATTTAAAAAAGTATTAAAACCAAAAGTTTTATTATAAAAGTATAAAACTTTATTATATTCTTTATTATAACATATCAAAGAACAAAATATAATCGCAGTATTTCATAAAATAAACTATAAGCATGAATCATTCTTTAACTTTTCGATGATCGTGTGGGAGAGATGCATGTATTACATATTCTTGTTAGAATTTACTTTATGCCGTTACTAGTTTTAAATACATATTTTTTAATAAAACTTTTAATCTACATAGTACATTTTTTTATAGATTAAAAATCTTTCAATTCTGAGAATTCTTTTAAGATTTTTTAAACTAAAGTAGAAGTAAAACATATGTGAAGACAATGGAAAAAAAAAAATGAGTAATTCATCATATATTACATAATTTTTATGAGGGATATCATATGAGGATAACAGAAAAAAATTATTAATTACTCGTTACATATTTTATGTAAGGAACATTTTATATTTATATTCCACGCGATCATCCATGTCTTGAAATTCAAAGAATTTATCAGAGGTCATTTCAGAATTATTTCTTGCTACATCACATCACATCACATCATATTAACATAAGAATTATTTTAATTAAAGTAAACGAAAAAAAAGTTATAAAATAACTATCCAAAATTAAATTTTCTCTTAATACTATAATATGATTTATACAAAAAAGTGAGTATATGTGTATGTACGTAATCTAAGCACCTTCGTGAAATTTAAAACTGGAAACTTAATTACTTTAGAAACTATTAACTCTATACCTGAGTTCGAGGTAGAAATATAAATCTATATGCACTTTTTTTTCTTTCTTATTCTCTGTACGTGTGCGCGCGCGTGTAATTTAATAATAAAAGTATATCACATAAAATGAACAATTAAAGAGAAAAGGAAACAAAAACCGATTTTTATCACTGCTTGTATACTTCTGCTTACATATGTTGTCTGTGGAATTTATCGTATTTTATTAAAATTAAAGAAAATAACGGAGTATTTTATACATCGTATAAAGTACACATACGATGTATAAAATACACATAATCTAATCTACCAGACTTCCTCGGGCTCCGCTGATACAGAAGGTGCGTTGCCAATATCACCGTATGTATCACCACCATATGCATCGTTGTTCTGCACAGAAGAATAATTCACATTTCTTTATACCATATGGTTTAATTTTTCATCATTCAAAAAATTCTTCGCAATTTATAACATAGAATTTTTATTATTTAATATGGCAACATACTATAAATATAATAGAAATGAATGTCATCAATACTCGATCAAAAATTTAGATTGTAATGTTACTTACGCCTCTAATATCCTGGCCGCCGAATTTTCTACCCCTTCCTGGCATGTAGGTTCTGGAACTGCCACCACTGGATTCTAACCAGTCAGGTACTGGCTGATTAGCTTGTTTCAAAATTTTGACTAAGTCATCAGTGAGAGCCCCATCAGCATTTTGATCAAAAAATGAAGTCGCTTTGCCGCGATTTCCAACTCGACCAGTTCGTCCGATTCTATGAACATACTCGTCAATCGTCTTTGGCATATCGAAATTAATCACATGTGAAACATTTTTAATATCTAAGCCGCGCGCGGCAACCGCCGTTGCCACTAAAATCAACATCTTTCCTCGTTTGAAATCACGTAGAGCTTCTTCTCGTTCTCTTTGCAATCTATCGCCATGTATACTAGTTGTCGGAAAACTACTTTCCGAAAGGAAGCAAGCGATAAAGTCCGTGTGTCGTTTCTGTTCAACGAATACTAAAGTGCCTTCAATACTTCCCGTCTGACTTTGTTTATCCAATATTTCTTTCAACAATTTTCGCTTGTCGGGTTGACCAGATGCTTGATAAAAATTCTGTTCTACGTCAGCACAAGCACCACCCACAATTCCAACTGCAAGGAATAAGTAATTTCGTAAAAATCGACTTGCGAGTTCTTGAATCTCGTTTGGGAAAGTAGCGGAGAACATAAGTGTCTGCCTTTCTTCTGGAGGTACCATTGTTTCATGATCTATAATCTTTTCAATATCGGGTAGGAAACCCATATCGAGCATTCTGTCAGCCTCATCCAGTACAAGGAAACGTAAGGAAGAAAGTCTAATCTTGCCTCGTCCAATAAAATCTAACAATCTGCCTGGAGTTGCAACTAGAATATGACAGCCGTTGAGTACTCTATTCGATTGGTGCATAACTGATGTTCCTCCGTAAGCAAGTTCGGCACGTATGATAGAGCCCAAAGAAAATTTCTTTACTTGTTGATGAATCTGTGAGGTAAGCTCACGTGTAGGCGATACAATAATCGCATGTGGTTCGCAGGAAGTGGCCGTTTTAATTAATTCTCTTTGATCTTCCAGCAGAGTATGTAGGATAGGAACTACGAATGCCGCAGTTTTGCCCGAACCTGTTTGCGCGCAAGCCATTAAGTCGCGGCCGCTCATTATAACTGGAATGGCATATTTTTGAACAGGCGTAGGCCTTTTGTAACCTGACTTTCTGATATTGTCCAACAGAATAGGTCTGAGGCCGGAGCTTTCGAAGGATCCTATCGGTTTCGGCGCGTTTTCACCGGTCACCCTTACCTCAATATCATCGTATTTATCGAAGTTTATTCCCATTGTCACATCGTTTCCAAATAAGGAATTTTCGTCATCAGGTTGTTCCGGTGGAATATAAATCTCTCTCTTCTTTGGTTCATCGTTGTCGTCTTTAGAATCACCATCATTTCTTCTGCGTCCCCTATCTCCAGAATCGTTATTATCACCATCATCGTCATCCCTCCTTCTACCGCCATTTCTTCCACCTCGATTATCATCTCTATCTCTCCTAGGTCTGTCTCTTCTGTCACTCTGATAATTACCATCATGACTATTATTTTCGCCGTCATTATCGTCCCTATTTCGCCTACCATTGTTCCTATCCCTATTGCCGCCTTGCCACTTTCGATCATTGTCACCTCCTCCTCTGTTATTTCCATAGCGCGGTCTATCATTGCTGCTGTTTCCTCTAAATCTATTACTATTATCGCCATTATATCTATTACTTTCTTGATCATCGTTGTAGATACTATTATCATAGCCTCCGTTGTTGTCCGTTTGTTTGTTATTGTAGGAATCATTGTAGCCTCCAACACCGTAATTTGCGTCGTTGTTATTGATTGGAATACCACGTCCTTTACCGCGACAAGGTGCACGTCCTTCTTGGAACTATTAAAACATAATATCAATATTAATGATTTTTATTGTCATTATTTAATTTTATGACATATATTTTCTTTGTGTAAAAAATTAACATTCTTACGGGAGACGTGGCTTGCTCAGCAGTAAAAGATACGGACTCTACGTCATCCATTCCCCACTGTTCTTCAACCATTTTTACCTATAGCAATATATTGCATGTTATATATATAGTATTTAAATATATAATAAAAAAGTATTTAATATATAAACAGAAAACTTTTATGTTTAAAAATACATGTATAATTAACAAATATATTGGATTGCTTCTCTCTTAAAAATAAAATAATCC
>VBVQ01000661.1:0-50970 GCA_011636635.1 Tetramorium simillimum
GTGCTCATGCCACCGGATCACGGCAATTTACTTTTTGTGTCGCGCGATACTTTCTCTAAAACGCAGATGTCCTGCGGAGGTGACGCATCGACGTCAGCATCGACGTCTCGTGTCGATTATATGCTTCGCGGTCTGTTTTCCGTGATTTTTGTGTCAATTGATTCGAATGTCCACCTGGAGAAATCCATCTGTAACATCTGTATCTCGCAGTTGTTTGCCAAATTCAATTCCGGTTTACATAGAATTTAACAGATTAAAGTTTCTCGCTTGAGGAACGCATATGTATATTACATTATATCACATAGGCGAAACGTTCAATTAATATTAATACCTGTATGTCAAATTAATATACGTAATTTCAGAAAATTATAACAATAAATCAAATATAAACACTATCACTTATTACTGAAACTCGATTACTTACTGAATCGCCTTATTGATTTAATTAGTAAAGATATTAATAGACCTGATTTTATCAGTTTCATTAATTGATTTTGTTCAAATGACTTTTGACTTGAGCACGGCGAAAGGATCGAACCACTTTCGTTCTCGCCATATAATCAACGAGTATTATATATTCCTGACACGAATCAATACAAGTCGAGTGAAATTGAAGCGAGGTGCAAAACATAGTATTAATAATCGGTTGACGATTTACGGACGCGTACGTAATTACCGCGGCGAAAGGAAATTTCGCGTGTACGCGCCGCGGCAACTGATGATCCCGCGGTGTGAAAAAGGAAGAGAGGCCGGAAAGAAAAATAGCGGAGGATTGCCGCACATCGCGGCAGATTATTAACGGAGCGTATCGGAGAAAGCAGCAATGGAAAATCAAACTGGCGTGATCGTATGGCAGGGCGGCGCCTCGTAGCGAAGAAAACACACGACATCTTTTTTTTTCTTCAAAGAATGCGCGCTAGAGGCATGCCTCTATGAATATCAATGAAACTGAGCCCCATATTGATAATAAATCTCGCACAACATAATTTTAACCAAAAAGATATTTGCAATTTTTTTTTTAATTTCTAAATATGCCCAGAAAATATGTTTTTCATAGTGACTTTCTCTCTCCTTATTTAATGTTAATAAAGCAGTATAAAAATTAGTATCGTATATACATGTAAATGAAATTGAGAAAAGTGTTCGAATGAAATTGTATATACGTATAAACAACATTAACTTTAAGCCGTAAAGTCATCATCCATATCTGAGTATCATGCAATGAATCGTCATATAAAATCTTACTCGCGCTTATCTGCAGGATATCTCTTTCGAGACGCAAAATCCGGTAATTGCCGCGACGAAATATACGTATTGCCCGGATCAGTCGTCAGGATAAATCCATTCGTGCGATGCACGCAGAACGCTCGTAAAATCAACCGACCGAAGAAATTTGTAAAACACATGTGATAATATCGATTTAAGTTCTGGCTGTTAGCGGCATCGATCACAATGTAAGAAAGTGCAACGGGCAGCATACGGTGCTGCTGCAAGGCTAAACCAGTTATGATTCGTCGCAACGCCTTGGAAATAAGTAGTGCGCATCTATACTCATTGTCGACAAATAAATAGATATAAACTAATTTCTCTCTTCACATTTTTTCCTGAAATATACTATCTTGCTCTTAATTGTACATTCTAATTATACATGTGCATTCTTGCATGAATGAAAAAGTTTGAAATAAAGAGAAAATTCCGCTCACAATAATTATGACATCGCATATAATTACTATCTGTAAAATAATAATTATAATAAGATGTATTATTTTTGTAAAAAAAATTTACATATATTAAATATACATGGAGGATTAAGAAATTTTGGGATTGACACTGAAACTATTTAATCGAATATTAGCTATTAATAATACTCAGGTTTACTTCATTCATATTCATACTTATAAAACGGTAAAAATGATAGAAAGTCCGTTCTTCTTATCTAGAAATTTTCATAAAAAAAGACGAGAATAATTTATCTATTATTTTATGAATATAGTCTGTATAAATGATATTAATATTTATTTTTAACATACCTATAGGAAAACTCTGATTCTTCTATATAAAACAAAATTTAAAATACATATATCCGAAATCTTTTACTTCTATATCAAAAATAAAATAAGCGTAGGTATCAATTAAAGCGCATCAATTGCAAATCTAAACCACATTCTTGAAGCACACGCGTATCCTCAGCCGCGTTTTCGCAGCCGCCTAAGCCTGAAGGACAGAATAAAAAGGAGAAATAGCACAAACTATCATGCTGTTACTGCATGTGTTTTCTTTTCTTTGCATCAACTCTACGGCAACCTTCAATTCCGTCCTGACGCACATTGAGAATTGTTGCGACACAATTCGCGATTGAATTCGCGGAGGCAGCGCGTTTTGCGATATGAAAACGATCGAGCCGACACGGCGGTTCTCGACGCCCACCTTCGTTCTCACTTCCTGCGAATAATGACGCGATTTCTATCTCGAAACAAGATTAATACGAGCGGATGGGCGCCGGTGGTTGTCGCTGGAAAAGATGATCGCGCAGTGAAAGCGAGAGAGGATGGAAAACGAATGTTGCAGTTGCTCCTTTTTTTTTCATCCATCATGTACATCATCGAACTCTCCCAATGGATGCGATTATATCTTTTCTCGGTTCGCAGATCTCGAAAATTGGTCCTGAAGATCTTGTTTACGAGATTTTGATAGAACAGGATTAACGTTATAAATTTTCTCATGGAAAGTTCTTATTCCATCTATCTTAAAGTTTTAAAGAGAATTCTTTATTCTTGCAAATGCCAATGCTTGCATTTCTGTAACAAACATCTCTGCCTCTAAACAATCCTTTTCCTAATTCTATTTATATTGCGTGATCTTGATATGGTATGTTTCTAACGAAGATATCCCTCGCTGATTCTTTTAAATGAGATCACACGCGTATTGCGGGGCTATCATGCAATCGCTATTGTTCTTTACAACATAATTGCCTTGATATAATTATTCTAGTACTTTAGTATTAAATATTGTATCTTTATTACATCAATAGCAATTTGCAACAATAACTTAAATTTCACTTATATGAAGCTATTCTACAATTCTGTACATGTTTTCTTATTAGTTATTTTTTGTTATATCGTAATCATTTCTTAATCGTAATTATCTAACGGTATTCCTAAATTGTGGATGGAAGAAATGTGGATAAATCGAAATATAATATTGCAGAATAGATGAGTAAATTGATGAGATTTAAAAAAAAATTCTTTTCATTTATCAGAATTCTTTTTAAAATGCTGACACTTATAAAAATTATCCGTTTGCATTATCGTAAATGTTATAAGTTCACCTGCTTTCTCAACCTTTCTATGTCTTTCTGTGTCGAAAACGTACTATATTTTGCACTATGCTATTATTGACGAAATTCATAAATCAACATTATTTGACAACGAGTTATTTAAGATCCGAGCAATCTTCCCCCCGACGGAACCGCGAACTACTCTCGCTTCGCACGATACGCGCGAAAGAAAGGGGGATGAGTTTCGCGGTGGTAGGAGAGACGACGTCTTTCGCGTTCGGGACGAGGAGAAGTGGGTCGTTTCTCAACGGACCATAGTGGCTCGGCGAGAACGTAGTGTACGCACTCCTTCGTCGTACCCAGCTGAGCACGGGCCGCGATAGCTCGCGATCCGCGAGATCGTTTTCGAACGCCTCAAGTGTTTCTCGAGTGTGACTGAAATCACAGTGCTTCTTGGTAAATCCGCGAGAAGAAACGCTAAAAGACTGAGATCCGAGAACGATTGAAAAGAACACGATGTTAAGTCAAAACGACAGAATCTTCGATTGTCGGTGACAACTTGATTAATCGATAAACCTGAAAGTGAAGTGAGGTGTCAAGCCAAATTTGAAAGTGATCTGTTTTTTTTTTTTATTGAGACGCCGTAAATTCCCTGGAGGGCACCGAACAGTGAAAATCAACCGAAATTTCTCGTTGCGCATGATTGAACTTTTCTCCGGTTTGTCGTTCCACGAGAAACGTTTCTAATCCAGAATCTCTCTATTACTCGACCGAGCGTGCCAAACTCTCTAAGTGCGCGATCATCAAACACCGCTTTCGTTGACATTGATCTTTGACGACATCATTATTGTCTTTATTAACGATTTTTTCAAACATTTTAACAAGCAATAACTGTTGAAATAATCGAACGTGATAATTGTTTACACGTAAACTATTTCAGTAGCTGATTTTTAAAAGATATTTTTACTTGAGAAGAAACTCAGAATTATTTTGACTGAAAAGATTATTAAAAAAAAACGTTTTTTAATTATTTTACAAAAATAATATCTATATTAAAATATACCGAATATATACATTGACATATAACTACAGAGTATATTTAATAAAACGAATTTTCTATATAACCGACCAAGAAATCAGTTGAGGAAATGTGACAGTGTATCTCGCCTGATCCTAAAGTAATTAGCTCCAAAATCTTGTAAAAGGAGCAATATAGATTACAATTTACGATGGGTGACATCCGAGTGCTGGATCCACGTATGGATCCCCGTTTCGATCTAAAACAGCACCGACCTTGGCCACCGATGTACAGAAACAACCGAGCACCGTCCTATTGTTATCGACCTGTGCCTTTAGACACTTTGGCCCAATGGATAACCCCACACATCCCCGATTACAATTACGTGCCCGCTCCGAGGATTACCGCCAATCCCAACAAATCGCGGGACTACTACTATCTTGCCCCGTTATACAGAAATGCCATGCCACCTCCGCCGCAAGCGATGTCGCCGCTTCAAGTATCGCCGGTGGCGATGCCACCACCTGGCATGATGATGATGGAACGGCCAAGAGGACGTGCCAAGAGCTCGGGCGGCCTCACCAGGAGCATGCCACCTTGCACGTGCGCTGTCGGCAGAACCAGGTCGCTAGAAGATGTCAGGAGCGAAATGAGCGAGTGGGACGATTATCACGACGAGAATGGCAACCATTTGCAGCGAAACAGCCCCAAGGGCGTGAACGTTTGTCGGCAGATTCGCAGGTCCATGGAGAATCTCCTGGATGTTGATACAGAGGAACGCGCGCTGAACACGTTCGAGAGAGTCGGCAAAATCTGCAGAAAATCCGAGGAGAACAGGAGCGACAAGTCGGGAAGACGACGCGGTAGCTATATGGTGTGTTGACATCTTTATGAGCAGGCTTGTCTTAAGACAGAGATATGAGAGATTTCTTTTACATAAGATGCAATTTTTCGATATTTTGTATTACCGAAAGAGTCTTACCATATCGAGTAAAAATCTCACATGTAATTAAATATTTAATACGTTATTTATTATACGCGCTTAACCTTTTATATATCCTTTTATAGAAAATATTTTGTTACATCATGAATTGGAAAATTTTTAAAAACTGTTAAGTTTCTTCTACAAGTAATTAAATCCTTTCATTAATTTTATTGCTTAATCTGTCCGCGCTTTTTGTCCATATATGTAATATCGGTTTATCTGTTTTGTGTATAAAAATTTTTATGAGTGCTTATATGTACATATAAATATTAGTACTATCTTATTTAATAGTTTTGTTTAATAATGTTGTTTCATAGTAACGTTAATCGCTTGTAAAGGCAATTAGTAATTCTATTTGCGTCATATCTTAAGTCATTGAGTGACAGGCTATTCATTCTCCATATGATTTTTCGTGCAAGTTATCGCAGTTATGTCTCCCTGCATAATGCATTTACCTACGTGACTAATGCACAATTTCGCATACACGCAAAGTGTCAGAACGACTTTCAGACTGAGATTTACAGATCAGTGAGTTTGCTAATCTAGTCTGGACGACTAGTTGCACAATCCGCGTCTCTTACGCTCTTAATTCCGGAAACATGCTGCTTCTTACATTGCCTTCTAAACTGAATTAGCCAAATCATTCGGTACACGATGATAGAATTATAATCGCCTATGAGTTTATAAAACGTTTCAAGGAGAAACCACATCGCGACATTCATTCCGCACTCGCCTTGTAGCTAATTATACAATTCCGGAACTTGGCGATTCGAACGTGGGGATAATCGCTTTTTCTCGCGTCTGTCGCGATTCATGAATGTCGGTCGAAGAAAGTGTTCCGTGGAATTTAATTTTTCTCATAGAACGGAAGTAAATAAGTTGCATTTATCGTTCCGTTTATATTCCGAAGAATATCTTGAACAGGTTATACGATGAGCTGTGTATGCTATACAAAATACTTCAAGAATGAGAGAATGTATTTTGTATGAGCATACACAAAATAAACCAACCAAAAGAAATATCGATAATAAATATCGATAATTATAAAGACTTATAAAATGAATTTATTCATTTTAAGATTGTTCAATTTGATTTTAATTCTTTTTTCTTTTTTATATATTTACATAACATCTTTTTTATATTTCTAAATGTCTCTTAATTCAAATTAATGTTTGCAAATGTTGGAAACAAAGTTGTTGCACAGGTCCTGTTTTTTTTTTGTTACACGTAACACGTTACGGTCCACATCTTTTTCTTAATTATACTCTTTAATGAGCTACATTTTTGACTAACTTGGGGTAGAAAGTGTTCCTGATAGGTATAGAATTAATCAACCGTTACTTCTTTATTAAGAAAGTTAATTCGGCCCGTCGAAATAATCGCTAATCAACGCGAATAATCTCAACCCTTTATTCCACGCTCCGCGGAGCTACGGAGAGATTCTCGCTGACGATCACGATTATATTCCATTATTTCTCACGATCGATCGCGTCTCGGTGATCCGTCGTAATCTAGTATACATCGTGCTTGCAGTTAAGAAATGTCGTTAACCAGCTGCCGGTCATTAAATCGTTACATTGTTAACCAGTTTCGTCGCTAATTAGATACGCTGTGTTGACGGATCGACAGATTGCCAGATCAGCGGATCGATACGCTCGCGGATCGATCAAAAGCGTGGTGTGCGTCCAACACAAGTTGCATATTGTGACGTTATCGAATAAATCTCAATTACGAGCGTACATACATGGAAAAACCGACTGTTCCGCTTGATCGGCTTGATGTCGATTGGTTTTTGTTGCTCGTCAAAGCTCCATCAGGCCCCGACTTCCTGATCGTTTCGACGGGCACACTTCATTGCGAAAAACAATCGTTTGAGAAATTGGACTGATTACTAGATTTGTTGCGGTAAATAACCGGTGCACGGCAATCCAGACTGTTCAGTGAAAGCGAAGTATTCTTCGCGTTGCGCAATTAATCGGTGTGACGGGACACATTCGCGACAGCCGAGAGGAAGAATGTGTATTGACGGGGTGATTTTTTTTTTCCCGGTGAATGGGCACGAATTGCACGTATATGTCGAAAGCGGCGATATAATTTTCGAGTTCCTCTCTTACACCGGCAGCGAGTCTACTATTAACTAACAGCGTTTTGCGCCACGTTGTAATCGACCGTTTAATTATAATCTCCGTCGCGTGCGTTTCGTACATACGGTAGAAAGTTACGGAGACTTCCTCGAGAGTCGAAATTACCGCTACGTAAGAAAATTAATGCGACGTCGCTCGTAATTCAAGACGATACATTCGCGGACTGTGCTCGATGGTCTCTTACGGAATAAAAGTAATGCTTTTATAATGGCTGGGTAATAACAGTTGCAATAATTAATAACCAGCATAATAACCAGGACTGCCGTATCTAACGATTTATACGCGTATTAACTTGACTCGGTTTCCTTAGGCGATTCGATATCATCGTTTGAACTCTAGAACCAGGTATTCTATAAGTGGCCGATTGATTTAAATGTCTCTAGTCAGGATAGATTGCGCATAATGTGCTAAGCTCGTTTAAGAACAAATTGCAACTGTATCTTGTTTGCAGGTGATAAAAGTGCGAAAACTCGTTAGCTGCAAGTAACCTCTTACGAAATGTCGCCAGAATTCTGGAATCGTTTTACATTCCACTCTCGATATTCAGTCGATAACACAACTTTTTCTTCATTAATCTGCTCTTTAATTGTTTAAGGATATACCTCGCCAATTCGTCTTCCGCGTCCGATGACACCGCCGAGAATTGTTTAGCACTATATCCGCGATGCTTAATTCACTTCCGCATTCGCTTAACATATCTGAATAAATTTCTCGGTTGTTATTCTCATTAATATAAGAGAAATTATTTCTTAATATACCTTCGCATTTCGTATCTTGATAAAAAAAAAATCTGAAGTTAAGGCGAGTGTAACAATAATTAATCATATTAATTGAATGTAACGCGCTAAATAAGGAGTTGAACACATTAATTATACGTAATACGCTTTTAAAGTAAAGAACACGATGTGCGCGTGGTACGAGCATCCTCTTCCCGGTTGCAGAGCATTCGTAATTTCATATAAAGATTTCAAAACTACACGGTGAAATTCGTGCGTCGGAATCTCGAGTGCCCTTAAGCTCGCACGCGTACATCTTTGATTTCTGTCTGAATACCGATCGATGAAAAAGTATGCCGTAACCCAGAAAACGATTGCTTTCACCAGCTTTTGTTATCCGAAATACATGGAACTACGTGCTCCGTACGTAGATTCGTCCTTCGCATCCATTTAATTAAATCAAATTAAATCATCGAATGTCTTTCTTTTTCTATCGATATCTAGGCGTTCGAGATCGAAAACGATCACGGATTGATCCGGTTTAACCGGTTTTTCAGAGAAGAGTGAAAATTTCGATCATGATCATCGTCGATTCGCGGAACAAAAATCACTTAATAACATTAACACCGTTAATATCGGGCTGTGATCTTTTACGGGGACTCGTCAATTGCAGGCCGCATCTAGGACAAGCGAATTTATAATTGATACCTCGCATATTTATACGCGCAAATGTGCGTAAATTTTCGCGCGCGTCGCATCGGTTTTTTTAGCGATGCGACGACGGAGGAAAGTAAAAAGTCGAAGACGGCAATCAGGTCAAGGCCCCTTTATTAGTTGTTTTTTTATCGTGCCACGCGTCGTTGGATCCGTCCCTCCAATCTTCGATCGGAGACGCGTGTCCAAAGGCCTTCAGGGCATCCGGCGGATCCTTCGCGATCCACCCTTTTCTCCTTATAAGAGTACGGAGGAGATGATCATTTATAGAGGAATTAAGGTCGCGGATGTCAACTATGTATATTACTAATCATCTGTAAATCCGGATGCATTGATAACTCGATTAATGCTTATGATACATTTCTAAATAACTGTACTTTTTCTTCATGTATATATAAATTATATCTCATTTCATAAGAATTATTATACATTGCTAGATTATTAATTATATTCATCTTACAATCGCATTGAAGCATAATGCTTTGTTACCACGTTAGGCAAGTCTTTCATTCATCGATCCTTTTGATACACAGGCAGTCGAAAGATCGAGTGCGAAACAGCACCATGTTCGAAACTACATTTGCATCATCTTCGTCCCGCTTTCGTTCGGGATCTCGAAGTATCCATCCATATGCTATAAAGTTTCCGTCTGCATCGTCGCTTTCGCAAGGCTATACAGAGCTATTAAGACCGAACGTCTATAACGATGGTCGGCGGGTTGATTGACCGATCGGCAAAACTAGGCTTCCCAGCTATGCTTCTCTCTATGTTTCATCTGCTTTTCCCAACAGAATTACGATCAAGAAGCGTTTCCGGCTCGTTAAGTCGCCCGGGAGATCGTTGCATGGAGAATGCCAGAATTTTCGCGGAAATGGGAATCTCTCTCGGATCTACGATCGATTCTCCTCTATGGCCCCGTTCTCACTCGCGAGACGTCTTCTCACAAAAGAGCGATCGTCGAAATACACGACTGTCGTTTTCCTTTTCACAGTGTAATAACGATGGACGAAGGGTGAATAGGATTAAAAGATAAATCGAATTGAGATCAGATCTTTTAGAAAATATAACGGTTATAAGACGTAACAATAGCTATTTCGTAGGAAATTGGAACAACTTAAAGTGAAAGGTAGTGAATTAGTAAGCAAGACTATAATTAAAAATCTAGTCCGATTCACCCTTCAATTCCTCTCACTTATTGTTCAGATTGACTTATGGGTGTACTAGATAAAAAATTCTCATCGAATGAAATCAATGAATCATACAATGGTTATTGACGTGATATTTATTCATACAAGAGCGAAATTGTGAAACAGATGGCATATACATATATATCAAATATCATTTTAATGCAATCTCTTTTTTATACTTATTGTTTTATAATAATAAATGTGAATATTCCTCACAAGTTTGTGATTTTATTTTTACATCGAGTCATGACTAAACAAATTTTTTTTATTAATAACGATTAAACTTGAAAACATTTCTATCGGTTCATGACTTCTTTATATATCTTTTCGTGAGGATTTGATGCACCTGTCACGCACGCATTCAAGATCTAATTACACGCGCGTAAGTCATTCCAATTGGCAAGAAACAGCTTCGGCGCCGTTAATCGTATGCCGCCGCGTGAAAACGCACGCGAGCGCTAATAATTCCGCTCGTGCTGCACGGTTTGCCAAGAAGAGAACAACAGGAGTTCGTGCATTTGCTTTGCTAATTTATCCATCTAGATAAACGGTCGTAGCCAATCTCGTGGCTTGAAAGTAAAAGCGTGGCGAAGCGCGTCGTTGCGCAAACACGAGTCGCGAAACGATTCCGGGCCTGTAGCTTCAAAAAAAGAAGAAGTGCTTGGCGCCGAGAAACATTGCGAGCTTTTTCTACGAACAATAATTCCACAACAGTTGCTTAACTGTCGATGTTGAAGAAATAAAATTACAGTTATTACGATTACCTACGCGGAAAATGACTATGTGAAATTGATCTGCATTAATGTTTCACCGCACACTCTTTGCCTATTTTCTTGTTTTTAAATAGAAAACGTTTATCGATAATGCCGGATCATGCATTTCGTTTAATCACGTCGAAGAGAGGAAAACCACTCTTTCGATTTAGCTCGAATTCTATACTGAATATTGAAATAAATAAACTACTTATACGCAAAGGCTAGTGAAGTGGAAATTCATCCAGAATTCAACTTTCTAGCATTTCTGAATTTTTCATCTTCCGTTCGGTTCGCTGCCTGCGATGCGCGAGCTGGTTTAGCAAGTTTGGAGTAATAACTGTCTCACAAGAAGAGCGCATCATTTGCATCTTGCGCGAAATGAGAAAGTGAAATTTCTTTATGTATATATGCATAAATATGCATATCTCCATGTTAGGCATATTAATTGATTCAAAAAGAAAATTTAGTAGCGGCGAAAGAATTAAAAGCGCTAATTATCACTGAACTTTCAAGGCGAAGTAAGATGTAATTAACATCTCATGTGTTAATTATATTCGCCTTTTGATAGTTCTCATTTTCTTCCCAAAAATCATCTCTTTACGGGGAGATGATATCTAATAATTATTTGAATTCTTACAAATATTTTTCTTTAATACTTATTCACTTTATTAATTTCTTGTATTTGCACTTGGCTCACATTGACGTTTCTTTTCTTTATTGAATTATTTATTTGAAATTTTATCAATCTTAAAGTTACTATTTTCCATATGCAATTAACATGTGTAGAATACAATTGCATTGTATTCTACACCATCTATATAATTTTAACATTTATAATTTATAAGTAGGTAGGAAGCAACGAGAGTATGAGTATCAAATACAATAATATTGTTTGGATATTACGTTCATCTCACCGCAACGTTTCCATATTCATCGTGGCAACCGGACGCAGAAGTGCATCCGCAATTTGCGACGGTACTTGTCCCATCCGCGAATAAAAACGGTTGCTTTGTGCCGGCAGGCATTCATTAGATCTTGTTAGAGCAGTACGATGTATCACGATAGTTGTAGCTTTTCCGCGTGCATTCCTCGTTTGCAGGAGCTACATTGGCGTGGCTCCTTAATCGTCTGCGCTACAACGGACATATTATTAGTTCCGTGCGCTCGCTCGCACGATGATAATTACGTATTAATATCAAATTGAGTAACGATCGCGCATCTCCTTTTGCAGCAAGAGCCGAGACCGGAACTCGAAACCAGCAATGGAAGCAGCAACGGCGGCGGGAGACCGCGTTTCGTTCCCGTCACCGCTCTGGAGGACGTGCAGGCGATACGCTGCGCCGAATTTCACCCCCATGGGAAGCTGTACGCCGTGGGATCGAACTCCAAGACGCTGCGAATATGCGCTTATCCGAAGCTGCACGATGTCAGGTGAGAAACACGTTCGTTACGCGCCAATTAATTATCGAGGAACGACTTCTCGATGTTCAAGAATTTTCATAAGTACCTATCACATTTGTGGGTTCTGTGATAAATTGATATTTTCAAACATTTTCATTTTTATTCTAAATGAAATTGTAAATATTTTAAAAATAACAATTTAAACTTTCTATAAAATAATCTTAATCTTTTGATAATTAATTAATTAAATTATTTGCAATAACTCAAAGTTTCTTTTCGGAAATAGAATGATCTGTTGTCTAAATGTTTATATTTTATATTTTCTAAACATAATTCTGATTAAATCTTATATCCTTTTATCAATAATGCAATTTCACGTTTACCACTTAAATATGCATCGATAAATCAGTTACTAATAGAGATATCGAACTTTCTACAAAATGCATTTTATATCGGCAGCGGAAGTCCGATACGATAGCGGGTGGAAGTCGTTTTGCACGGGACGCTCGAGAAATCGTTAAATTGCGATTGCGACTCAATCGAAGCGCGGAAATAACGCGATCGTAACATTGCCGCCTTCTGTCTGTCTCGAAAAGCGTGTCTCGCAACGGAGCCTTTTGATGTCATGTGTAAGTCATTTTCGAGACGGCATGTCGATAAATAATGACAGTCTCCGATATGCGGTTGTTATTCTTCAACGTATTGCGATATCACTGTATCGTTACAGTGGCCTTATGTAAAAGTAACGAACGGCTTCGCGTCATATGATTATCGAAAAATTCAGACAGGCAAATGCATGGTGTTTGTTCGAGCCGAGAGAAATCAGATGAACTTATTCATGCTTCCACGAAAAATGAAAGAAGTGCGAGAGAAAGAGAAAGAAAGAGAGTGGTGTGTGTTGTGATATATTTTAGCGGCGACGACGAAAATAACCGTAAATTGCGAGTCGGCTAAAAGCCGACCCGATCGTCGGGGGACGCGGGGAGAATTTGTCGACGACGAAATGACCACGTTCGCGATAAGCGCGTTTCGCGAGCTGAAATTCGCCGCTCGTCGTGACGACGATAAATCCTGCTTAGCGGAGCTTGGCGTCGTTTTTACTCTCGCGGTGGACACGTTTCGGATCCCGAGAGATAGCGCGCCACGAAAAATGCGCGGCGCGAAGCGCGAGAGAAATCACGGCTCTTACAGCGGAACGCGTCACGCTATTCAATAAGCTCCGGCTTATCTATCATCTTGATGCGATAATATCAAACGCAACTTCGCTCCGCGGTGTAATTAGAACAGAGATCGCGATTAATCAAACGCGTTCGCCCAACGTTGCAATAGATATCCCTTATCGCGAGGAAAGGGGTATCTATTGCAACGTTATATTGCAAGTATCGCGAGCTGTAATTTGGTGAAATTACTTTGTAATGTATGCGTACATTATGTACGCATAATACTTTTATATTTGTGCGATATATTGCGCGGGCGGAAAACTTTTATCAAGACCGTTTCTTGTTATTAATGCTAAACTTTCAGGCTTGAATATGCATTCGATGGAAAAACAGGTTGGTAATGAATATTTTGCCGTTTTTTTTTTCAATTTACAGGTTCACAATTTCAAAGATAATTACTATCTAGCGTTTTAAGGCAATTAATAATTAAATAGATTCTTTTTAATTGCCGCTTAGCATTAAAAAAAATCTAAGATTGTTTGAGAGCATGAAAGAAATATATATTAAATTAATGTTATAGAAAGTCAAGACTAATCTTATTGATTATGAGCTATTTTCATTGTAATCGACAATTCTTCATTGTCACTTATACTTATGTAACAAAAAAGCTTTGTCGTATGTAAATTTGAGGCGGGTCAAGTATAAATTCGCGTCCGCTAAACTAATTTTACGCGGGTATACTGGCTTAACGAGCGGCAGAGGCCTTCATGCCAAACGGAGCATTCCTGCGCGTTCAACGAATGTAGATTGCCGGTACAGTTTTTTCCATTACCGGCTACCACCACGCTGTAACACGTCGTTTCCGTTTACGTCGCTCTGAACGCGATTCGCAATATTTTATCTTTCCTGCCATCATATTTACACCATAGTCACGTGAATTTAGGACAATTCTGCATAATTTTAATATAATCTGTCGAATATAACTGTTTTTCAACTGAAAATACATTAGGAGTCGGAAAATTCGGGAACCACACACATTCAGATTAGTTCTGACTCAATTTGTAAGTTTCAGTGGACGAGAAAGAATCACGGGGCAATGGAAATGGATTATAGAAAGTAACGTCATTTCGCGAAAAAAGAACTGGAGAACGTAAAGTAGTCGCGGATGAATAAATAACGAAGTAATAATTAAGCATAATAAAAGGATAAAAATCATGCTCACGAATGCGTAGGAATTGCCTGGAACTGTAGTTTCCTTTTTTGAGGTAGTATTATGTTATGGTATACAAGACAGTCTGTTTTGCATTACAAGGTAGACAACAAAACGGTCCCCTTTCACTCGCAGAATATTCACTCGTAGAATATTCTACTATTAACAATTCACGGCAATGCTCATTTAACGCGGTATTACGGTGTTCCGGTAAGTTCAACGAGCTGTAATTTGTGTCCAAAGTCAATAACGCGCAGCAATTTCCATTTGTCCGTTTGCGAGCGGCCTCGTACTCCGCTGTTATTTCACGCGCGGAGCGATTCTCGTTCGCGTTCGAGAAAGTTTGCACGCGCGAGATATATTACCGTTTGCAACCGCTGAAAATTTACACCTATCCGTGTTGTATTCGCGGCGAAACATAAAGTGCGACATATGCGTGCGTCTTGCGTAACTTTCGAAATTGCTGCTTGAACGGCCACCGGACACGGAACGTCTCTCAAGCACCGTCGTATAAGTTTATCTTACGTCGCGCAACAATAAGGCGCGCGAATAAACGGCTCGTAAAATCCGCTTAATGGTCCCAAAGAACGCGACTATGTTATTCGAGATGCTACCGCAATTATAATGTTAACGATACGCACGCGTGCCCGTAATTACCTGCGTAAAATTACGAAACGCCAAGAGATTGTTTTCCGTGACACGGTGTTGCGGATAGGAGCAAAAGTCAATGGTGATACGGACGACGGGAGGTCTGTGAGAACTCGACTATCAAGAGACTCCGTGATCGTTCAATTAGAACGACGTAATTCTGTTGCTCGGCTTGAAATTGAGATATCACGAACTTAATACCGTCGACATTTACATCATCGTATTGCGGAGTCAGTAAGTCCTCGGTTTTATTACTGGTGCTTTCGATCAAAGTAATTGTTGTCGGCAACTGCTGTTGTCGAGGTTGTAAAGAAAATTATTTGCCTAAAAATAAAATAGAGCGGATATATAAATCACTAGTTAAATAGTTCATGAGAATTTAAATTTTAGTTGATACAAATGACAAGCTAAAAGATGAGGTATGAAAATAATAATTATTAAGAGTAATAAAAATTAGACACGCGTGCAAATATGGACATATCATATCACCCACTTGATTGATATACGAGATATATGTTGCTCGAAACATGAATTTCTATTTTTTGTTGATAAATAGATTTTTCTTCTATGCCAACTTTCAAAGTATAAAAATTAGTCAATCTCGAATATTATAGGTACTAGTAAATAGAAGTATGGAATTCTTTCCTAGCAATGTTTGCAGTTTACCATTTTGAGATAATTATTACCTTCTAATTTTTAAAGTCACACATAAGAAACCTCAAATGTAAAGGCAAGAGAGTTATTCACCATGTAAAATTTATAGCATGGCTTAACTTTTTAAATTGTTTCATACTTGTATTAATTGTAACTTATTGGGTTTTGACCAAGCGCAATTAAAAATTATATCTAGAGTTTTAGAATTTTTAAGGTCTTTAATATTAAAGTTTCTTTTGCAAAATTTTTCATTATATGTATATATTTCAAGAGAGAATCTCTAACAGTCATTATATCTCTTAATCTTTTTCTCAAATAACTGTGCACAGTAATTCACTTGTTCCATCACTTTTATCACTTAGTACGAACCTCTTCTCCAATTATGTCGTTATTATCCGGAGAAACCGCCTCTGCGAATAATCGTATCGTCACTTTCGAAAGTCGTTCCCCTTCGGCGCTCGCTGGAAATTGCGGCAGAAGTGACGTTAATCTCGCGCGTCATGCTCGAGTCGAATAGACTCAAGGGGACGAATAATAATTAACAACGGGGGAGCTTTTATGGGTGAACATCTTGATCGGCAGAGAGGAACAAGCGATCACGATCTCACACGCGTCGGCCGCGCGTAGTGGGAAAAGAGCCGCGGTTAATTAAAATCTGCATAAAAACCGGCGCCGTGAAAGCGACGGCACGCTCTTTCAGATCATCGAGCCTCTCCCTCGTTTCCACGGCCGAATCTCGTGTGCACAATATGCAACGATATCGGCTTCAATTAGTGACGCGTTTGATGAAGCCTGGGAACGAGGGAGAAAAATAGCTCGATGAAAGTGACGTCCGGGCTCGAGCATTCTTCTTTCTTCTTAGGACAAATTGATGAGTCGTCTAATAGAGCGAAAGGGAATCTTCTTTTTTTTTAAACGGATGATTTATATCGGTTTAAGCTGTTGAAAAATGTTTACTGCGTATCATCATTTAATATCGAATGATATTTCGTGTTTTTCAGAGAGGATCATCAGACGTATCAACCCACCGTTCTTTTCAAGAGAACAAAGCATCACAAGGGCTCCATATACTGCCTCGCGTGGACCCCGGATGGACGGTTGATCGCTACCGGAAGCAACGATAAAACTGTGAAGTTAATGCGCTTTAACGCCGATACGTCGAATCTTGAAGGTATTATTTGATAGACCGGAGATGTATATGTATAATTTTGGTATTAATAAGAAACTTAAAATTAAAAAAGAAGAGAAAAAGCTTTATGAACTGTAGACTGAGCCCATTTTTATTTAAAATTTTTCACATATTTAAATACATAAATACATAAATAAATTATTAAATTTCTTTTTTGCATCTTCGAATTCTCGCAGAATCTGTATCTCAAATGGCGAAGAGTAATTCATAATTTAAAAATTCGTCAAGATACATATAATTAGCGTTACCATTAATTGAATTTATCTGATTTTTACAAATTAATATTTTTTATTTTTATATCATTATATTATATTTATATGAATGAGTCTATATTTTTTTGATATCTAATCTTTAGGGCAAGAGGTTGAATTGACCATGCACGATGGTACGGTGCGCGACCTGTGCTTCCTCGAGGACACGTCGAACAAGTCGAGCCTTCTGATCAGCGGTGGTGCTGGCGATTGCAAGATTTACGTTACCGATTGCACGACCGGTACACCTTTTCAGGCCTTGAGTGGCCACAGCGGCCACGTGCTGACGCTTTACAATTGGGGCGGAGCGATGTTCGTCAGCGGATCGCAGGATAAAACAGTCAGGTTCTGGGATCTGAGGACGAGAAGCTGCGTCAACATGGTCACACCTGCGACGGTACCTGGCAGTCGGGTGAGTTCGGGCTCTCCGTCGATATGCTTGTGAATCATCATCAAAAGTGAAGATGAGAATAGATAAAAATTAGAAAAAATTAGAAAAAGAATTTTTACCTATCTATTATTGTTTAGAATCTTTGTTAATATTGTTAGCATTTTTCTGTTTCGTTCTGGCGTCATATTGAGTTTTACGTCCGATAAATATTCGATTTACATTATTAAATCGCACCATCATCTCTTCCTGATAGCACAGCATTAATTACTTCTTTCTATCTAAATTGGATTTTTATCGGACGTTTCTTTCTGGTTGTCAAGAATAGAAGCGGTATTGTTTGTCTGATCAGAATCTGATTCCATTACAGGTCGGCAGTCCCGTAGCTGCGCTGTGCGTAGATCCGTCTGGCCGATTGTTGGTGTCCGGCCATGAGGACAGCAGCTGCGTTCTTTTCGATATTCGCGGCGGCAGAACGGTACAGTGCTTTAAACCTCACGCGGCAGATATCAGGAGCATACGATTCTCACCGTCGGCGTATTACTTATTGACAGCGGGATACGATAACAAATTGGTACTCACAGACTTGCAAGGTGAATTTCTCATTTTAATTTCAAATTGATATTGTTATGATACAAATGTCTCTATAATAATAAGAGTAACATGAGCATAATAAAATATATGTTGCAGGCGATCTTACAATGCCTTTACCTAGCGTCGTAGTCGCTCAACATCAAGACAAAGTCATCTCCGGACGTTGGCATCCGACGGAGTTCTCGTTTCTCAGTACATCTGCTGATAAAACTGCAACCCTGTGGGCCTTACCGCCTGTTTAAAGACCCGATATAATAACGCACCGTTATTTATTTATCTGTTCTTTTAAGAACGTTTTACCATAGTAATTCATCTTTGACAATGTCTAGACATGTTTATTACATTGATCCCCACAAAAGGTTGATACTTTGATTTTGATTCTTAAGTAATCCAATAAATATCGCATTATCATCGTAAAAATGAAATTTCGAGCGATATTAATGTTGTAACATATTTTCGTATTACATACGGTTTAATTATTTTTTAAATGATCAATTAAAACTTTAATTTATACGATTGCCTCATTAATTCAGCGTAATACGTTGATACGAAAGTAAAGCATTTAAACGTTTAAAACGTAACACGCTTTGAAGACTCGGGTTAAAAGGGAATAAAGAATGCGTGAATCACGCGGTATAAGATGAGGAGCATCAGTAAGATTGTTTTTAGCTATAAATTTAATATCGGGAGTCATAAGACTGCAGATAAATAATCCCTCGCTATTTTACATCTACGCCAAGTATTGGATCGTGTACATCATGAGTTTTAAATATCTTCTTTTTGCACAACATGAGAATAGGTTTTCAAAGGATGTTTTTTCCAAAAACAACGCACGCGTACTTATTAGAATCGCGATGCGACATATCCCCTTCCCCGGTCTCATTCTTAATATAATTTCGCTATAATCAGATATTGTAGATACGTTGAACTATGTTAAGAAAATTTTTAGAAATATGATACTCACGCTTCTACAAAGGACATTTTAATTTCTAGTTTTAAACGCTCTCTTATTTTCGCTCAGTATCGTGTCGTTGCATCGTTTCACGTAAATAGAAATATTTGTTCTACTTATTTTATTCTGAATTGTTGCAATTTACGCGCGCGTTTAATTTACACAGATGCTCATACTTCCATCTCCATGTTATCAACTCACAAGCCAAATATATACACGCATTCTAGTACATAGTATATATATACATATATATATGTATTTGCGAAAGAAATTATATACGTACGCTCATACTAATCGCTATTTTTTACGGACTAAAATAATATAAATCGCGAGAGTTTATCCGAGCGTCAAGCAATTACGCGACTCGTCGCGACATGTGACTAAGTTTACGCGATTCGCGCAAAGAGGATAGTATTCTTTAGTAAAATAAAATCGTAAGAACTAACAATTAGACTTAAGTTGCTTGTCGCAATCGCCAAAGCTCGCAGTAGCAGCGATATGGAAAGTGAAAGAGAAAAGTGCGCATTATTTTACGCTCGAAAGCAATTTTCTCATCGGGTGTAGCGATTCGATGGTTGAACATGGGACGAAGATTTTGTAAATACACACGTTCATCGGCAACTGAACTCGGCAATTCTTTGATTTAATCATTAATCTGTCGAGCGACGATGCAATCATATCACATTATTTGTTTTATCCTACTTCAACATCAATGTTGTTGTTAAGAGCGAATTTATTTTGTCCTATTAGCATATTTTTTCGGCGTATGGACAAATCATATTTAAGATCGTGAATGTATTCAAGAAGAATGGGAAAGAGATGTTAAAGAAGCATAAGAGATAGTAAAAGCAGAATAAAGGGAAAACGGGTGAATAATAGGAAGGTTAAAGTTAACCGCTTGCTAAATAAATTCATGATCTTTCGCGTTCAATCATTTGCAAAATCGCATGGAATAATATTTATTAACGTTAATTATTTTTCCTCTAGAAAAAAATCTTTTGATAAAATCAATTATTATGAATACTCTATTTATTTTTTAATTATTTTTTAATATTCAGTGTGTAATGTTCTTTTAATAATTTTGGCAGAAATTAAAAATTTCGTGAATATAAATATATGTGATAAAAATAATCGAGATAACCGAGTTGCGAAATATCTTTATATTTGTGAAAAGATTTTTAGCGACTCTGTGTGTTTCGTATCTTGCTAACCAACAATTTTGTTTTTCTGCTTCACGCATTTTGTAATGATTGACAAAAGAGATCAGAATGACGATAGCGAGCAAACGGAATGGGACGGAAGCAATTATTTGTTAATAGTTCAATGCAAGCTCATCTGCTTCCATGTAGCAATTTATCGTGCCTTCTGTCGTGGCTGCTTTCGGCGATTTACATTTATTTTTGTATCTTTTGTGAGCTCTATTCTTCCCCTCTCCTCTCTCCTCACTTACCTCATCCTACAACGGTAATATTCCTTTTCATCTCACAGTATTTCCGAACGAGTTCGTAAATGTCTAAAGTAAAAGTCTCTCATTATCTCGTACTCGAGTATTACCACATAACGCACTATATATACATATGACATAACTTATAACTTTGTACTTTTCTTGTAGATACGATATAATATGTCACGTCTAATTTAAACTAAATAAAATTTACGTTATTAAAATGGTCGTATTGATGATAATGAAAATCACACCCAAACAACCCATCATAGTTCCATTAAAAGACCCGCTGATCTCAATTGGGCCAGTTTTTTAGAAATTCGGGTAATCGGACCGATTAGTGCCCGTCGTAAGAAAGAAATTACGTCGGCGTGTGGGTCCATACCATAGTGTATATACGCGCCATGAAAGCTCGATCGATTTTTTATAAATTTCCCATAATGACTATAATCATGTAATCTTCCACCCGCATGTATTACCTGTGGCGCCGAATTTCGGCGTTCTATGGATCCGATTCCGTGAAGTAGAGATACGCCAATCGCGCGAGTGTACACCGTTCTAGTCTCGAAAAGAAATTTTTAATGAGAATCATTTAACGGAGAACCGGCAATTTCGGCGCTTAGATAGAGCTTGTTTTTATTGATTATGGAAAAACTGCTTCTATAATATATCACGGTCTACCGACTGCACCGCACAGGTAAAAAAATTCTCGATGTACGATCGTACGATTTTCGTGGAATTGAAACAAATTTGTTTGCCCTAAAGGGAAATATTAAATAATAGTCGTGCGTAAGAAACTATAAAAATTTTGAAAAGCTATATGTCTTAAAAACGATTGATATGAATGACTTGAAAAGCATAGATCTTCAAAGATATGAGGCCGAAGACCTCTTTAGGTCACGCTGTAAAAGAGATATTTTAGGTGATGTTGGTATCACAAAGTGCGAATTTTTACATAATTGATATGATATTTGATTGATCTACAATTTATCCACATTTATTCATAAATAATCGTCTATTTTACAAAAAATACAAGACCTGAAGATCTTGAAAGATAAAGTTAGGTAATTGATATAATAAAAGATAAGTGAAAATTATATAAAAAATATATTTTATATTATATGTGCTTTTTTAAAGGAAACCTTTTTCTCTCCCTCGAATTTCATCAAAGTCAGCGCGAAGAAAAGACGGGTAAAAGAACAACCGTCGCAGCGACCAATTCCGTGATCTCCGGACCTAATCCTGTACCCCGGGAAGCGTCCCCGGGGCGAGGATCCACCCACGAAATTCCTGTGCGTCTGTCGGAACCATCTGTCGATTCGACGAATCCGGTTGATTTGGCGCTTGGGGATTTTTCGGAATCCTCACCGCGGGCCATATTACGAACCCTAATTACAATCAGTGCGCAATGTTCGGTCCCGAGCACAGACACGTTACCCAGGTCCCCGAGGATAAATGTAGTTTCTGTATTCTATCGGGCCCACCTACAAAATCGGGGTTCCGCGTGCTGTGCCTCGCGCGGTCTTCAGGAATGCCCCCCGAGGTGCGATGCTTCCCCGCTAATTCTACGTTTCCTATTGCGGTTTGCTCGATGATATTTGGCAATGGGCACTAATTCGAATTTTTGGGATTCCGAATAACCACTCGTCATAATGCTTACTAGTCGAGAAGGATATGAATTTCAGCCTCAAGACAGATATCATCCGAGTTTCTCGCTCGAATCGCAATTAAGAAATATGACGTGAGTACGTCGCGAATGTCAAACCGAGTCTCAAGGTTCAATTATTTCAAAATTAGTCGCGAGTTTCTTCGACGGAAACGATGATTATAAATACAGGCTTTTAGTTAGACTTGGACAGAGAGATTAGTATCCGTGATCACGAACAAGTGATTTCGCGCTTATGAACGAGAAACGGCTATCTTAGAAAGAAAGGACGTGCGATGATGCATTAGGCTAATCGCACCGTTAAATAATTCATCACGCGCGAGGTATTCAAATTAATAACGTATTACGAGAATCACCTCCAATCGAGCTCGAGCGCACGAATTACTTTGTATACTCTATCATTTCCACAGAGGTTCTCATTCATATATTTATTCTTTATCTCATTGCAATAGATTTTTCGATATTACACGTTTCTATATATATATTTTATTACATTTTTTCCTAAAACGTTAAAAATTGAATTAAAAAAGAATAAATTTAATTGCGAAATTTCATATAAAAAGTATAATAAATATAATTATAATATACAATCAATTTTAATTTAAAATGCAAAAAAATTGATTTATTAACCATATATAGTTCTACTTTTAATTTATTTTTAATGTGTATTTTAGTCAACATTTTTTTAGTCAATTTTACCAATCAACATCAAACAATTTAATAATTTTTATTTCATCGGTCTTAGAAAGTCTAAAATATTCATTTTCTTATTGTTTTACGTTATTCACTGATATGTCTAGATCTGCGTAAGATTTTATTTTCAGGAAACTGAGATGAGATATCGCGGAATTGCAAAGCATTGCGCATCGCTGGCTATCTTCAAATCGCATTCAAATGAGGCGAGGAGAAGCTGCCCTCGTCGTGGGGCACCCAAAAGCGAAACGATCCTCGCCGTATAGACGCGGCGCGTCCCCGAACCCCGCGTATAATCATTCTCGGAAGGGCAATTCCCGTGGCCGGGAGATGATAATAATAATTTGAATCGCGGCCACTTAGCATACGTGCAATTTGGCGCTTAAGACGATTCCGTCCTTCTCGCCCTCTCGCCGCGGCGCGCAACCGTCGTCGCCGTCGTCGTTGTCCCGGCAGCAGACGGGCGGAGGATGGCATACACAGAGACGGTTCCTAGTCGCCTGGCCATTCGAACCCAGAAATCCGTAATCACCGACCCAGGATTGAACCCGGGGGCCTGCCCAAAGACACGACCCGAATAAAATGCGATGAAACGCGCGTAATTTGTGGGGCCCTTTTTCGTTCAGGCATTCCACCTTTCGGGAGAATCGGCCGGCGCTCTTTCCCGCTTCGCATAAAAGCGTCTTCGCGGTACTTTAGTTCGTCGTAAATTATTGCGTTAGACGACGTTGTTATCCCCGTGGCTATTTAAAGATACATTTTGTGGTAGGTGGATGACGGCGGGCATACTACATACTATACTGTTAAGTACACACGAGCGAGCGGAATATTAAAGTAATAGAATCAGCTAGCGAGCAAAAAAAAGAATTGATGTTTGAACAGGACAAAGTCTAAGTTACGTTTAAGCGTAAAAACTTTTATGTCATCCATTAATGGCGGCGTGAAACATTAATATTTCCTAGAAAAAAATGCTAATTTATTTCTCTCTAAATATGGTTTTTAAGCGTTCGTAGCCTGCAGCGTGAATAAAACTTCGCGTGACAGAAAATGTCGAGCGTAACACAATTTTATGCAGGAAAAAACCGCTACTAAAGCAGCGCAGAATGAAAGAATTCGTTTAATTGGCAAGCTGACGATCATTATAGGTATTTGTACGAAAATATTTGCATGAATCTGGATGGCATGTCTAGCCGTTGGGTAGAGACGCGCTCAGAAAAAGAAGGCGAAAGATTGGAAACATCTATGAAACACCATCTGTGATGTTGTAACATAGTATAAAATAATATGTGAAAAAAGGAAAAAACTAGTTTTAAATACTTGTTGCGTGCGAGTTGTTAAACGCTTAATAATTCTGTTTTTATACCGATTTCCATCAATCGGCCTCTTTATAATCTGGTTAGCACATTTCTGTCGAAATTCCGTCGGCAACGTCGAAGCTTGTATCGATTCCTTAATATTGACGTAGCTTGTAGCAGATTCATTTCACGATCAGCAGACTCGGTGATCTAGGATCGTTTGCAACTTCGTAGCTAGCGGGTGGAGATCGGACGCCACATCTTCGCCATAACTCCACGTAATAGCCAATATCTCACGGGAGTCGTACAAACGCGAATCGGTTACTAGTTACTACTTACGTGAGTTAACATGATTTATCGCCTAGCATTAACCGCTTACGAGACGGGCGAGGAAGAAGCGAGAGGGGTAGATGTGAAGAGAAAGAGGCGGCGAGAAGGAGAAGAGATGGACGCGCGAAGAGGGATGAAGAGTGCAAATCTCTCTTAGGAGCCTTCACTACGGCCAATTAAGGCCCCGTTTTAATCGTTCGCGCCTAATTGCAGACCCATTACTTTGTCTCTCGAGGGTAAATACGTCGAGTTAAATACCCATGTCAAAATAAAGAATATGTAGAGTCCCGAAAATCATCGACGAACAGTACAAGATATATCCCTTCAAAATGGAAGGAAATCTGGAGACATTAGAAACATATAAATTTTTTTTTCAATAATATTAATTACGATGTATATAATACAATTTAAGCCGATGTAAAATGTATAAAATATTTTCAAATTTTACGAGATATTTACCGCTCGTTGTAGAAAAATAAGAATTTTGTGTAACAAAGATAATACTCAATAGATAAAGCGCAAAGAAGTATCTAATATTTCGCAGCTAGCGATTCGCTCAAACAATGACACGATTCCAATCTAGTCGGACTGCTCCCGATTCTTTCTCGATCTGTTTTTTGCGCAGTATCGAAAGCTCGCCGAGTTGCCGTCAACGATGCATTCTTTTGAGAAGCCGAAGGGTTTTGTGCCCCTTCTAAGCCCGGTCCCCGTGCGCTGCTCGAGATGGAACCGGTCGCTCTTAATAACCACCCTCGCACCACATGGCCTAAGGATCAACGGCGCGACCTGCAATCACGCCATAGACAACTCGCAGCGACTCGATCATTATCACGGCCAATAATCACTGGGACGTATTCCGCTAAGTATTCCCCTCCGTTGAAACGCACTTCGGGCCCCCGGACTCCGGACCCCGAATGCCACCACCGGCGCTCTCCGGCGCTCTCCGACGAGCAAGAAGGCTGGTCCATGTGATGTGTGTGTGTGTGTGTGTGTGTGTGTGTGTATGTGTGTGCTCGCTTCCTTCCCTCTTCTCTCTATATTTGCCCGTCTCGGTCGCTCTTTATCTCACTGTTATTTGCCCTGACGATCAGCGATAATCAAGGGCCGCGGCCGTCGGTGGATGGACGGCATCTCTAATCCGCGCCAATTACGCCGGGCGATTAAAAAGATTTAATTGTCCGACGCGCCGAACCTCGCTCTAGGACGAGAACGTTTCTTCGCTCGTGAGGAAAGTGGAGTGATGTTGAAGCGGAGATAGAATCCGCTTGTGAGATTTTTCGCCGTCATTATGACTCGACAAAACACGGTGTGATTAATGCAAAAACTGGAGGAATAAAAAAAATAATATTCTATCGTTCTATTCGAGATCTGGTAAGGACAGTAATTTTAAGGGGGGGAAAAAAAAGTAAAAAGAATTAATAATGATAACTTGTGACAGTGAGTGATTAGCGACGAAGGGTAGTTAAAGGATATGCAAAGCAGTACCTACGAACCGAGGAATCATTTCCACGAAAGCAATTATTTTGTACGATAAAGAAATTTAAGCAGCAAGAAATCACGCTTAACGACGATAACTGATGATGATAACTCGCTTAACGATGAGTAGCATCCAGAGAATTCATGAACAAGTACTTGAAGAACAAGAAATTCTTGTTAGGAAACTTCAGGAAAGCAATTATTCAAGACACAGGATATGAAACAGAGATATAATTAATTACAGAAACGACGTAATGATGTTTTGATTATATATGTTTATCCATCAATCGCAAATAGGCCAACTGTCCAATAACGACAACGGGGTTCAACAATAACTGCGCTACACAAGTAACGATCCTCTTTAGCTCCTCCGACTTAGCGAGAGAAACGTCGTGTAGCACTGAAATCGGATATCCCCCGCGATCGAGAGGCTGATATCCCTCTATCTCGTCCGCCACTTTCGTGCTACGAGCCTATCGTGATCGGCCGAAAATCAGGATTTTAACAACGTCAATAATTTTATCGACTTAACTCCCGCAGAAGGCGGTCGCGCACACGCACGCGTAAACGCACGCTTTCGCGTCCCCGGCCAAATTAGAGGAATTAGAGACCGCCGCGGGACGCTCTCCCCGACTTTAAGTGGGACACACTGCGGCATCGGAATCCGGGAGCCGTCGAGAGTCGCGGCCGGCGGGATCAGATATCACCGTCGAAAGTCGAAGATTTACCCGGAGGGGGAGGAGAGAAGCGGCCCGTCTCGCGGGATCCGGTCCCGCGTTCAGCCTAGAGAACGACGTGATCCCACGACGCGCACCTCGCCGCGGGATTCCCTATTCGCGACGAGCAGCGTGTGGTCGTTTATAACCAGAATCAGGACCTTGTTCCCCCGGTCCCTTTCGCGTCACCTTCGCGGCGCGAGCAGCCTCCTTTCCGGCGGACGGACGTCCCGCTGCTCTCGCGAACGTCCGCATCCCCCGTGCGTCACCGTGGTACAAGGAACTGCGGACACTCGCAGTAACCCCTAATTAAAATTAACGATAATAAGAACGCGCCCCGGTAATGCGCGACTCCGCTTAACCCTGTCGTGAACGCGCTACTGTCAATTAAGCGGCGAGAGGACGATCGTAGGATAACTCGGGCGAAATGGCTCGTCCGGAGATAGGCGACGGCGATTTCGACGTCACGGGTAATTTTCAGACTCCGGCGAGATGAGTCTAGCATATGACGCGAGAAAGTTCACGGACGCGAACGCTAAATAGCGTCGACACACTCGATTCAAGTTTACGATCCAGCATTTATTCAGATACTTTAAAACATAAATTTAATACAGATATCAAATTCAAATTTAATGAATATATCGCTTCGTAACATTTATACATCTTCGTGTAAACAATGCAAAATGAATCCATTTGAAGAATTGCATTTCACGAATATTCGACAAACAATTGCAACAATTTAACAAATATTACGGAGTCATCACACATCGATAATCAGTTCTGTTGTCGAGAGAATCGACAACATAATAGAATGTCGAAACTGATCACTAATTAAACATAATTATATGTTGCAATTATATCCAACCACACCCTTAACCACAATTTTATAATATTTCTAACGATAATTATGACTAACACAGTGGTGCATAGTTAAGTTAATCATATTTATTGTTAGAAATATTATAAAATTATGGTTGAGGCCAAAAGCAACTTTTTCTCAGTCTATGTATTCAAATTTTTATTTAAATTTAATCCATATTCTTGTAGGAGCAATACGAGAGAAAAATCGAAGGCCGTCGGAATCCAATACTGATCACAGCCGCCACACAGCGGCAGTGACTCGAGTCTCGGCACAACAGGTGCCTTCGTGCCAGACGAGGACGGAGGACTCGAAAGAGGCCGACGGCCAAAGCGAGAGGACGAGTGGTGCGTCAAGAGTGAATGGACGATTACTCTCGTCCGCCTCTTCCCGTCCTCCGGTCCTTTTTATTCTGGAGCCGCTCGTTCTGTATGTCGCTCAGATTTTGAACACTTCGTTCAGCTACTTCGTTTAGACCTAGAGACGCGGGGAACTCCCTGATGTATTTCTGACACGTCCAGCAGACTCCGCGCGCGGTTTCGCGTCTCGCGCGCAAATGACTCATTTATTTTTTGCATCGGATATTGGAGGTACACGTCCTTTTTTCTTGTCGAGGAATAAAAATATCATTTAAGCCGCATGACGTGCGAAATTCGGCAAATAAAACATGAAGAAGGCGCACGGGAGGCACCTGCTTCGTCCCGAGGCAACGCGGCGTAACCGTCGAGATACTATGCACGCTTTCGCGTAATTGCGCTTTTTTTCGGCGATATTATATTGGACGGTCATCGAAGAGCAATCAGTAGAACACGCGTGTACGACGCGGCGATACAAAAAGCATCCCTTTCTTTGTCATTTATAAGAATCCGCTCCGGGGAACCATGTCCGTAAAAGCGGATTTTGCGAAGTGCCCGGCTGTAAATTTTGTTCGGCTCGCAAAAACTCCAGCAGAAATCTAACAAGATCTGCTAATAGAGCATAACCGTAGAGATATCGGTGACAGAGATCGAACAATCCGCGACGTGATTGCAATTTACTGTAAGTACATCGATAAAATCTGCTGCCAAATTTCCGGCACGCCGCGAACGTTTCACTCGCTTGGTGCTTTTCCTACTTGAAACAGTCAGAAATTTATGAGTATATTACCATACCAGAGCAGGCAATATCCTTCGTAAGAGCAGAAACACGTGCCTTCGAATCAAGAGAAATTTAAGTGCTATTAATAAAAACCGAGACTTATACATATCGTCGTTGCATTCCTGCTATTTCACTCGCCGGTATTATCTTGACGCTGACTCAATAGGCGTGCAAATCTTTGCGCGTTCTCGCCGAGCTACTCTAATTGCGAAACCGTAGAAGTTCCAGAGACCACGAACAAGTACGAGTACATTTTCCGCGGCATGAGACATTATTACATCACATTGTATTATGCATAAATGTTTCGCGGCGCGGAGCTGACGTCGCGCGCGTATCGTAAATTGTCCTTAAGTTCGCGACGAGATGCAGTTAGCGTTAGGCCAGGTCGAGTCCAATAACGAGAGATCGAGAAACGGAGGGAAGGTTCGAGGAAGAGAAAGGAAAGAAAGGAATCCCGCGCGAGGAAAAAAAAAACCCGAAAGACGACGAGATCCCCCGTAACGGCCGAAGATCACGTAAAGCTATTTATTTACTAGAAGCGTTATTGTCGCCTGCGATTCGCGAACGAGCCTGCCGACAGATCCGCCACGCATCCCGTACCCGTCGCATAAACTTCGCAACTAAGGACCCGCGGAGCTACCACGTAGGAGGAAACGATGGCTCGCGCGCGCGAGACGAAAAAAATAGCAAGGACAAAACAAGGCTCGCGAGTGCGTACGAAGCGAAGCTTCCTGTGTTTCTACCGCGGACTATAATGAATATCACCGGTCCTATTTGCATTTCGAATACTCTAGACTCTATCGATGAATCCCGTGATCAGAGCGGATCTGACGACGATACATATGATGCAGTCGCTTAGATCCAGCTGAGGAAACTAGTCTGTTTAATATGTAATAACGATAAATATATAGAAGACAAGTGTATAGATGACAGAATCAAAATTAAACGAACAATTATTGTAATTATTGTAATTAATTTTTTAATTTAAGAAAATTATAGGAAAGAAATTCAAAGACTTCAAAAAGATAAAAGTGTTAAAGATATACACTTGAAAAAATTCGCAATATTTGCTATTTGAAAAACAGACGATTCTAAATCAAGAGAAATATGATATATACATATATTAAACTTTTAAATAATAATTATGCTTTTATCGAATAATTTTAATGAATTTTTAATTGCGATAGAAATAAATTCTAATGCGATCCATACACAAATATGTGAGATAAAGTAACTCCGAAGTAACAAAAATTGCAGCATTCAAATATGCATAACCACAAATTGAAGGAACGAAACCCGATCGTTATCATCGGTTCAGATCTTTTCAGATCACAATCATGATCACTATGCGAACTGGCTGCGCACATAGACTCGTGTCAGGTGCTCGATGGTGTCTGCGAAAAGGAGACGGCAGTTTCGCTCGCGCGACTAGCTTGACGACGATGACGAGGTATCTGCTCGACTACGATGTGGAATGATCGTTCTCCTATGACATCGTCATCTCACGAGAGCGACCGGAAACTATAGCAATAGGATGGAATTATCCTTGTGCTACTGAAGCGAATGCCGCAAAATTGTAGGCTCCATCGTGCTCACGCGAACTGCAATCGCGCGAAGCAAAGAGTGAACAAGAAGTGGATAATGTAACAAATTGTCTAGCCGCCTCTGAAGCGTTCGGTGACTTTGGGACGGAAAATTTTATAAAATTAAATTAGTAACATTTCTTGCAATCTTCAAATGTTCAAAGTCAAAACTAGACCTAAAGATTAGTTTATCAAATAATTTTGCTTAAGTGCGATTGTTTGAAATTTATTAAAAAATTCATAGACTCTTTACCCGCGGAACATTTTGCGTTTATTAAATGTTCGCACCTGTGCTGAGAAACAGCAGTATCAATTTTAATTGCTCAAATCCTTCTATTCTATTCGTACTATTTATATTAAGCAGTTGTGTAGGTTGTACGATCGGATAGACTCAGATAGCGGAAATTGGCGCGTGTATCATGCAAGTAAAGCCCGTGCAGACATGGGCAAATAGTATTGCAAGACAAACTGCTTTGAAATAGAGAGGGCACGTTCTGTGCGGGCTTCCGTACGAACATTTGTCGAGCCATGTCATTAATTTCGTCCTGCGCGATTACGAGGATTCGAGAGAGCGTTCGCGTGGCCATCCAGCACGTCGCTTGGAATCCGCGAGCAATACCACGCATCATAAATATTCTTAATCTTTATATTAATTTTAATTATCGGCCAAATGTATGCGTTGATGCGTATCATTATCGCCGGAATCCCGATGCGAACCGTGGAAGGGAGAACAAAATCGTCGTATTTACATAGGTACATACATAGTTGCATGGCCGCTGGGGGCAAAAAGAAAAGAGAGAGTGAGCGAAAATAACCCGTAAAAGACGCCCGCTTAACGTTAATTAACCGCCGTCGAAAGCAAGTCGAGCACCATTCTCGATCATTAGTCATCTCTTCAGATCGGGTCTTTTCTCGTTATTCGTCCTGTCGGCGCGCCACAAAAATTTAATAAAATTTCTTCAAAACATTATTACAAATTTTCCACATTTTTATAAACTTCATATTCAGCATCATAAAAAATTTCTTGAATTTTTTATTAAAAAAAAGTAAACACTGTAAAAGAAAACGATTAACGTATTAAACGCGATCTTAATCTTTTTTATAATAATAACATTTTATTTTTAAAACAAAGCGTTTATACCCGCATTCTCAAATATAAAGATTTGTGTGATAATTATATGTTTCCAGGCGCTAAGGATCCTCTCATTTTTTTTAGGGTTGCAAGTATAAAATATTTCTACATTGCAGAGAAATCTACCCCTCTGGCGGCGGCTGGTTCGAGGCTGGCATTCCAGTGACGCGATTTATCGCGCAGCGGCGTACGCGCGGCGCCGGAAAGCAACAGGTTGTTGAACGAAGCGGAGAGAGACTGTCCGGCTGGCTGGCTGGCTGGTCGATTCGACTGCCGGTAGTCCTAGCAAGGCCGGTCGGGACGACGCGCTACGCTAGAAAGTCGTACATACACCGCAGCAGCGGCGGTATGCGATTGTTCGATACGATTGTGTCTTATTTAGATGCCGGCCGCATTCTCGCAGGCGGCCGAAGCCAGCCTAGATCGAACCAATCTGGCTGCTAGAATTATCGGAAGTGACCTCGTTCATCGACGACGAAATTGTCACGATGCTTTTCTGTTGACGGACGTTCCGATTGGTTGCGATCTTGCGTCTTCTAAAAGCGATTGCCGCTGGTAATTGAACCGCAAAATAATCTACGTGATTATTCAGTGTAGAAATTACCACTTACATACTAATAGTCCACGATTGATTGCATGATCAATAGCGTGCGCCGAGCGCGATCGTTTCAAAGAATGACCGTATAACGGTTTCGAAGAATTATTGCGGTACTTGGTTAAAGCTTAATCAAGATTAAAGTAAGATTTAATGTAATTTTCTTACAAAACAATCTGGGAGAGAATTTATGGAGTTTTATGGCGCCGCATGAATCGAGAAACGTGAAGCTGAGCCTTTATTAAACGAGGTCACAATCTAAGCTTGTCAAGGGAAGAGATTTTATTCCGATGATAGTTCTATCGCCTGCATTGGCACTGGGGGTAAGCCAGTAGCCAGTGGGAAAGTTTCCCGTAACGACTTCTATCCTATTCAGTCGCGCCATTGCCTGGTTCGAACTTCTGTTTCAAAGTTTGTTTCGCCGGGTTTCACCCCGTGAGCTATTCTCGTTACAGCCGATGCCGCCGGCTGCGTCCAGCCGATCGTCCTTTTTTATTCCCTTTATATCGGCGATGATGAAGCACCAACCGAGTTACCTAATGCTCGCACAATGGCGACAACGACGGCGCTCCGTGCGCCGTGCATAAATCTCCGACGAGGGTTGCTCGTGGGGTCCGCATGTGCATACGCCCGTGTGCACATGTGACGCGGGCCGCGAACCGCGCGACGTTATCTCGCCGTTGTATCGCGGCACCGGTCACTAAATATGTTATAAATTCTGCCGTGAAACATTAAGGAATGCTTTGAATGCGCCTAATGTCTAGGCGGTGTCCGGGCAACGGAGCACCGCGGACACAACGAAAAACGAGGAAGAGGAAAGGCTGTCGCGTAGATACTTGTTTCATAACTTGCCTCGCGTGTGCCGTATGATACAGCTATTAGGTATTGGATGTCCGTCAGGGTGCCGCCATGGCATTAGAACCCATTTAACGCGTGGTCATGCCGATTCTTGCCTCAACCATTTAAATTCTTAAAGGATACACGCACTTCTCGCGCTCTCGCATACTCACACTCTCGTCCTGCTTTTCACGTATTCGTTTACACACTTACACGCTGAGCTCTTATTATGTAACGTCACAATTTAATGACTCAATTTTCTACGCTGTTTTCTACACATGACGTCGGTTATTTCAGTTCAGTTGTTACATTCATAATTCTGATACGAACTGATGTTTTGATATTTTGAAGGAAACTATTGGTACTATGATGTAAAATGTCTAGAATATTTGTAATTTGTCTATTAATATTAATATAAAATCCATCGCAGAACAGTGCGGCTTCTTAATTAAATTTTTATCCCACGTGCAGGTAACCCAACGAGGCAGGTTACGTGCGCATTTCGTTGCATCATTGGATTTGCGTCACGCGTTTATACCAGATAGATTATAATCGAATGTATAGATAAACGAACGGACGTGCGTCCGCGTATATTTACATTTATTTATGCCGCGTAATAGTTGCAGCTTTCTCGATACGTATGAATTCAGATATTATAGAGGATTGCGTTGCTCGTCTATGTAATAACCAGTTGCATTGATGTACTTTTTCCAATCCGCGACTAAGCATGACGCGTTACAAGCGTGCCGCGAAATGATCTGCTGGCTGATGGATTGTACGCGTCTATTTTCAAACGGCGGAATGCGCAAGCGATGGTATACGTGTGGATTGACTCGTGAAAAATTCCTTTAAACCGCCGGTTCTACGTGCTAAACTGCCAAGTGGTCAATGCACAGCGACGTAATCGCTCGAGTACAATGAGGCCCTCGCGACGTCGTCTCGACGATTTATTTATGATACTTCGCGAGGGATCATTTTATTCATTACTTTTACCGGCGCCGGACTTAAGACTTTCTAGAGACGCGCGGAATTTATAATCCCGCGGCACCGAAATGACAAGGAGCTTAACGTAAATCATCGCGACTCCCGCGAACTAATAGCGTTTCATTATTTTCCACGCGATGGTTTCTCTCCCCTGGTGTGGGTAATTGTATACTAAAAACTATTTTACCGCCTGCTTCATAAATTTGTCAAAAGTAGATTGATATAGTTCATATAATTCGCTAAATGGTTTTTAAATAGATTTAGTATAAAGTCATGATTTTAGGATGCTTGTAACAGATTTTATGAAAGAGTAAATTAAATCGTACCTCAATATGTACGATTAATGTTCAGCTCGACACGCATTGTAATACGTTATAAATTTAACGGTCAGATCGACGTGCTATTGTGATACCTTACAAATGTGATCATTAAAACGTTTAGCGCAGTAATAATCCGCTTTCCATTCTCATGACTTTAGAACTCTTTTCTATGCTCTACACGCGGCGCCGGTTCCTTCGGCGTTGCTCCGCTGACGGAAAGGGGCTCGTCCACGACGCGTGTCGTCGAGAGGCGGGTTCGCGTTATGCACCTTCCTCCCTCTTTGGCTGTCCCTTGACTATAATGGGCTGTAAATAACCGTTTTCTCGGGTCCGAGCGCCGCGGAATATTGTTTGCGATGGTAATTGTAATGTTTCCCGGATCTCATTTGCTGGCTTTCAGCTGCTAATATACGACGGCTCCATAGCGTGGGGCCGCGGCCCGCTCGTAAATTCACTGAAACGCACAAACAGTTCATCTGGACTGGCGGTCGCGTGGGTGCCCGAGACGTTTCACTTTGCTGCTCTCCATTCTCCTACCTTCTTTCTCCGGTCCGCTCACGATGCATCGGCCTTTCTCTCAACCCGTTTACTCACTCACACTCTCGCGAGGAACGCTCGCGGATCTTTTCTTCTTCGATCTCGACTTGCGAGCTGAGATGGACGCAAATGATTTTAACCGTTTTCCTAATTTATGTGTATATCAACGTTATAAGGCTAATATTTCTGATATGAAATTCCGCTGTTCATTAATACCCGTCAGTCTTACCGTCATTCAATGAAATTATACGAACGTTAACGTTGAAGCGCGAGCGTTTACCGTGGGCTCTATCGAGTAGATGAAATTGCATGAGAGCTGCTCTCGCTACCGTCGGTCTGCTACCGTTCTCCCTATATAATTTACGATCACGCGGGACGAAGTCAATTAAGCTACGAAGTTTGTTAATATTAAAACAAATCGCGGACGGTGGCATCTTTATTGGCTTAAACCGGTGCTCGCGCTTAATATTCCTTCCGCGTAATCCGCCTCGGCGAGTCGCGCGCGCACGTCCCATTCGTTTCTTCCACCTCCGTGCCGCGGAGTGATTGCAATCGTGTTTTCCAATCCGCCGATGGTTGTTGAATTAACCACCGAGTTACGCGCGCATCCGCCCCGAGGGCCCTCGAGGAAGGCGCGAGCGTACAGAGAGGCGTAGTCCCTTCGAGTTTCTTTAGGATTCGTGCGTGCACCACAATTATCCGCGTCATTACCGGCATGAATATTCATCGCTGCGCTCCGCTCGGCCGAGAGAGTCAGCCTCGGGGGAAAAGCGATATTTACATTGTGGAGAGATTCTCCTCGAGCTAGAGGCCGGACAAAATCGATCGCGTCATCTCGGATTTCTTTTCAATTGCGCAAAATTTTTCGATGGAATGAGCAGACCCAATACTTCGATATATGCAAACGAATATTAATGTGTAATATGAAAAATATGAATGCTTTTTTTTCTTAATAACGATGCTTTAGATCTTATCGATAATTTCTGCTAATTTCTGCCAATTTCAGAGAAACTTCAAGTTAAGTCATTACATTGAACATTATAGCTTCCGATATTATGACTTTACGGAATTTGTCAGCTTTTAGCAGTCCGAATAATTAAGGTAGCATAATGACGAAGTAGCTTAATTTATGTCACTAATTATCCCTCATTCACTCTTTGTAGTCACGAAACACTTTGTAGACGACGAGACGTGCACAAAACTCGACGTTTACCGTAATACGCTCCGATGTTATCGGAATTACATAATTTCGTATTAAAAAGCAACACGCTCGCGCGACATGCGTCATTATCGTCGACTTAAGAAAAGCCATAAATACGCGTATGAATAAAAAATTATGGGTTCATGTCGCTGCGGCGAGACGTTAATTACAATTAGAGCGATAATCGCCGGTCTCTCGTTTTACGAAACAGCGGCCGTAAATTTCCGATCTGAGGGCAAGACGTTTATAGGTACTTATGACCCTCATCGAACAGAAGAATTCAAAGGAATGCAAACGTAGACAATTCTTCGTCTAAAATTATATTTATTTCACTGTTTAAGAACTGTTCAGTTCCTTTGCACGAAGCGAATTGCTTAGCATATATTAAATACAAAATTCTAAAGCGTAAATATAACATACAAAATATATAACATACAAAATATATAACATACAGAAGTTTATGTCATAGCAAAATTAACTTTATAACTTTATAAATAGCAGGAGTTAATTATTCTCTATTTTTTAGCGTAAACTTAAATTGAAAAAAATTCCGTAAAATCTCCTCGAGAAAAACGTAAATATTTCATGTATTTTGTGAAGAAAAATTTATTTAAAAAATTATTCTTAAAAACTCGAGAGAGCGAGGAATAAAAATCACGCAGTGTTTTAATAAATATCGATTATGGAGAGATAAAATTTATAAAATTTATTTATGGATCTTTAATAAAACTATTGATTTTATATTTCTGAAATTTACTTAACAAGTTTATCGCATTATAATAAATAGCAATTACCCTGATAATTTATAGTTCTTTATGAAACACATCGTAAGGATCAGTTCGAATCTCTCTCTCTCACGTATGTAATAAAATATATTATAAACGGCCAACCGACATTCTTCATCAATTCCAGACGTTGCATATTCGCAAGGGAGAAAGAAATAAATAGAGAAACGTAATCGTTTAATTATTCCATTAACGAGTCCCGAATTGGAGACACACATCGAGTATTGCTTTTATCGTAGATATTCTCTTAAGCCGATGGAGATTACGGATGGACGATCGGTGGTAAAGCGGTTTTAACGTCGGACCGGCCGCTTTCTTGCGCAAATAACATTCGTTGAAGGTGGCCTCACACCGATAAACTCGATCGCGCGCTCGCGCACATCAAGGACTAATGCGGCGACGGATTTATTCGGTGCGTTCCATTCCCGCCGGGCGCTATCTCACGACCTTAAAAGCGGCTAAACGATTCAATTTGTAGTAATTATAATGCAACTGTCGGGGAACCCGGCCCCGGACTCGGGCGTGTGCTTTTTTCATTGGGACTACTTAAGACGCGACGCAGCGTTGCACGTGTGGGCGTCGTTCCCCGCCCGACACGATCGAGAGTGCTGCTCCGAGCCGGACAATTTCGAGCTAATCTAAATGATATTGGACACGTCTGACACTAATAACTCTAGACAGCGACCGGGACGACAACTATGATTTATTGAATTAATGATCGGTACAAATTTGTTGTAAATAAAAAAAGGATTTGTGATACACCTGGGAGATTTATTTTATTCAATATATATATAGGTTTATCGATTTTATCAGCAAGGAAATTATCAAATCACTAATCAGCATGTAAAACCATTTTTATTTTATTGATAATTGTAGCGTTGATATGATTAAATTCGAGATTAATATATAGCGAGAAAATAAAATATAAAGAGATAAAAAACATATTAAAATATAAAAAAATTTATATTAACATTATATTTATATCATAATTCATATTAAAATGACGACAAAAATAAAATTATACTTCGACTATAATAAGTTCCATCTTTCAAATTTTGGAATATTATTAATTCGTCATATGTAAGAGTAAATAAAGACATTATAAGAAATAAAATTTGTGCATTAATTGCCATAATTATATTCTAATGACATATTCTAATTTGTTCAGAGATTTATAGAATTTTGTTTTTTCTACCTCTAACAGTGTCGTCTTTATTGTATACAAATGCAAATAAATGCTACTTAAATAATGAACAGTATCGTTTAGTGAAAGCGGAACATATATTTTTGTGGAAGATACGAGTGTCGAATGCAATGAAATGCGGCTGCGAGACGCGTCTGTGAAATCTCGCAAATAGTCGGAGCCTACATATCGATGCACGTCATCGTTCACCCCTCGTTTCCTTGGACTTGGCGAATTGTCGTAGATACACGTCTCTGAAAATAGCTTTCCCGGAATAGCGAAGAATTTAGACCACCAACGCGCGGCTCTTGTCTCAATTAATGGTTAAACACTCGTCCACACGAAACCACCACCCACTACGTCATTTATGTACTATATTTGCGCGTGAGACCGACTCGTTATCTTATAAGGAGAGTCGTGATAACGATCTTAATTTTTGCATGACGTCAGTGAAAATAAATTTAATGTCGAGAATTTACGCGCAATGTTGCAATTGCGAAAAACCTCTCAATTATTAAACTTTCTTTTAAAATGTAGAGTAAATTGTGTTATTGCTCAATTATCGAATACGATTAAATGAATACTTATTTTTGGACGAATTATAGTGCATAAAAGCTTTCAAATATTATATATTATGAATGTTGATATAATTTATTTGATCGTTTCACAGGTCACATCATTCTATACTAAATTCTCAAAGCAATTATTCAAATTGACAGTTCTCTCCATATTGCGAGAAATTTATATCAAGAAATAAATGCTAATTGTTTAATTTTCTGTTAAATTACAGAAAAAATAATATGAAAATAAATTAAAATTGTGCAATATTGTACAAATTACCGTTTAGAAATAAAAATCTTAAATTATCTTTCTTGTTTTTTCACAAGGATACCATTTTAATTAAAATGCGATTGTTTGATCTCTCAAATTTCTTTGTATAGGCGCAATTTATGGGTCGCAGAATTCAATCACGCTAAAGAGAACGTATTTTGTATAAACATCCCTGATTTTTCAAGTGTAGACAAAATATGCTTTTCGTCATTTGCGATTAAGAAGATCATTATATACATGCATATACATAATTATTGTATTTATAATTTTATTACCATAATATCATAAATTTCTTATAGGCATTATTATATTATTTATTATTATCGCCAACATTTATCTTTCTTAAATCTTGGCCAAGGTAAGTGCGCGCAGAGTGTTTATCCGGCGCGATCTATTGCGGCCGGTGGTTCACCTGCGGGAGACCCGCGCGTAATCTGCGAAAATCTAGGCATGCGCCTGCGTATACGTACTGAAATCTGCCCGCGTAGTGACTTGAGTTTCGCAGCAAAGTGGGGTCAATTGGAGACGAGGACCCCGGCCGCTTCGCTCCCACACTCCGCAGAAATTTATTCTGTAGACCTAATCGAGGCCGACCGCTCGGACGACGTGACGGACCGACAGAGAGGAACGACGACTCTCCCGCAGGGAGTTGCTCTCCTCTCCGAGATAACGCGACATCTTATTACGAGAAAGAGAGAGATATATTCCTCGATTCGAAAATAAAGTTGTTTATCGATGCGTCTTAAGTGGGTGTTCATTAAGGGCCGATTAATATCAGTTGCGTGTTCGGAAGCATTAACGTTAAGAGCGATTTATACTTTGATCGTTTCGTTGGTACTTTAAATTTCTCGATGATAATAATATAGATACTATAAATGTAATTGCAAAGCACTTTTAAATTTCATAATCACTTCTCTGCTGGATACTTCTATGGAGAATTTACTGGAAGATACTAAACTTTTTTTCACTATCAAATCATACCTTTTATTTTTAATAATTAAAATGTTTCTTCAATTTCTTGTGAAATTATACTTGTAATTAGTTATTTACATACTTTTTATTATATTGAGTTTATTATAAGAGTAGTACAAGTATAATATAGTTAAGGGAGGAACATACTTTGGTATATCAAGGAAATAATTAATTAATTTCGCCATTTTAGAGATTTATGATTGTGCATGTTGGACAATATTTGTAATACCACATGAGCAGCGGAGGCATGTATAATTTTATCATTGAAATAAATGTAAAGAAATCATGCAAATTTTGTAATTTATAAATAGAGCAGAGAGCCTTTTGCATTTTGTTGTAACATTTCCTACCTAGACCCAATAATATTGAATTAATATTTTGATTCCAAGATATTACACAAATCGATGAAATTCATAGAATTTTTCTGTAGAATAGATATCGTATTTATGCTAATTTTTGTCTTAGGACAGAGCACTTTACTTGCTTCTTTCGTATGACGCGCGTGTGACGTGTAAGAACGCATGTGGGAGAGCTGCCCACGCTAGCACTATTCTTGGAGTTAATGCTGCTTATGCCCAGCGAATGCGAAATATGCTTTTGTTGATCTGCCAGCGTACTGCTTGTCCTTTTTAAGCAGCGTTCACAGCGCCTTAATGCAAGACAAGCCAATATCTCGATTTATTATACCGGTTTAGAACAACATTCCATTTAATGAAGAAAATGAAGGAAGTGTTTAATAAAGCAATATGTATATGTATAATCACCGAAATATAATTTCAAATTTCGCAGCGATTAACTTCAAAATCCATTCTACAAAAGTGAAAATATCTTTCTTCATATCTATGGAAACTAAATTCCTATCGTAATTGTAGCGATTTCAATCTTGTTCAATTTTGTAGCAACAAAAATTTCCTTCATTTTTCTTCGGCACTCTTATGAAGCTTCCATAATTCTCGTTTAATTAATTCTGATGCAGTCCATATGCAGTTATCATCGATCTCAATGGTAGACCATGACCGCCGACTCGAGATGGCAAGAACTCCGACGTAATCTTCGCCGCGATCGGTATAAGCCGTACATATACAGTAGCCCTCGATGGAAAGCAGCGCGCAACTGTTCGACCGCGGTATGCCATCGCTCACGCCGATCGCCGAAGCATTTCGCGCGCAATTAATTGGAGGAGCGAGCGAGCGAGCGAGCGAACGAGAGATTTTAATGACGATGGGAATCGAGCCGAACCCATAAACGATTATCGGGCCTGGCGAAAGAAGAGATGTCCGAATGCGGGCCGCGTCGTTGCGCAAAGCAGTAGTCAAGACGGTACGTCGTCGGCGTTCCTCGGCAAGAGCTTCGAGGGGGGAAAAAAAAAGGCGGCCGTTAACGACCGCGTTATAAATTATTGACAAGCGTATTATATTCGCGTAGAGCAGAGGAAGCATTTATGGTCCGCGAGCAAGGGGAGCTGCCGATCGCCGCCGCTGCGTGTTGTTGACCGCGGTGGCTGTGGCTCTCGACGTCGCCGAGTGATTTAATCGCGTGCGTGGATGCACACAGGGTGTCACTTTCGAAGTAGTTCAATTAGAGATAGCGTCGCGATGTAGCGCCCGCGAATGTTTATTATCCGAGATATAGCGTGATGTACATATATGGAGCAGACGCGACAACGAACGATCGCTGTCTCTGTGCCTCTTCTTGCGATTGTATGAAATAATTAAGACGCTGAGAAAGAGGATGAGCGATGTTTGAAAAAGGAATATTGAATCGGTTTATTTAATTGATAAAGAGTTTCTATTTAAATTTTAGCTCTTATTTTATGTCGTCTCATATAGATTGTCTATCGTTTTTATTATTTGCCTGCTTTTTCTTTTTTCAGCGTCTCAATTATACATTCTCAAAAATAAAAATAATTGTGCCATTATCTCGAATCGTTAGTAGCAATATTAAAACTATAATATTTTTATTTTCACACTTTTGTTACGTTATTAAATTTAAATTATGTCTTTTAACTAATATATAAAATAATTTTAAACTTTATTGATAGCCTGACGATGACGACGTACAATAAAAATAATTTTTTCTTCACTGATTGAAAAAAAAAATTAATTACTTAACAGCATTTCTTAATCGGTTATTTGCCGCATTATCTACCTCAGCACATTCATTAGCACACTTCTAATGTTAACATCTCGTCATTTCGTTTCGCAAATTATCTATGCTTCAAAATGGAAAGATATAAACGAGTTGACGTTTCCTCGACGAGCCTAAATGGACGGTATAGCTGTAAAAAGCGCAATAAAGATATTTAAAATGTCATTCTTATCTGGCGGTAGAATCGTTAGGCGGTGATTGACCGCGTTAATTTTCGGCGCGGCAGCTTGACCGATCGGCTTTATCGCCGGGCTGCTCGTCGTGTCCGCTTCTAACAGCAGACAAGCAGAAGAAGCACCCTGTATAACGTACACATTGTGCTCGTGGGCCTTGCACGGTGCGCGGCGGCCATTAACGCTTTTTGCTAGCGGCCGTGCGTGTGTCATTGACGGTGCTTTTATTGGCCGGGCGCATAACTTCCTTTAGCGTCGCTCGTTTATGGGCGAGTAATTGCACAACGATTTCGGTGCCGGTGTGTGTACAGACACACTCACGGCGTTGAGGGCGGCGGAGAAGGGCGGAAAAATATGGAGCACGCCGATATAATGGGCGCGCGCGAGCCCCCCTCTTGATTATCGCGGCCGATGCTACCATTAAACCGATCTAAAAAATTTCTCTCAAATTGCGAGAATATTAAACTGGAATTACTCGCCGTCCACTGAGCGTAATTTCGTTAGCCGTAAAGAGGATCGTTGGACGATGACGAAGCCCGGCGCGGCGCGGCGCGGCGTTCCGATGCTTTCCCAACTGAATGAGTCACCTTAGAGCCACGTTGTGCGTAGATTTACGAGAAAAACTGTGTAAAAGCGGTCGGAATACGCAATGACAATTTCAAGTTTTTTTCGCCGTTGGCGGAACTGAGCGATGTCGACAGTTCTATGCGTTGAGAATGCGCGTTGTGCGTCCAGACGGCCGTAAATGAGGGACGTGAGAGTACGTGGGTGTTGTCGTTCGCCGGCCGATCGTAAGATAAATAAATTTCCATGGGACTCTCGTCCCGCCACGTAGATCGATATGAATAGATGACGAGACGGGATCGATTCGTTCTTGCTGCATCATCGTCCTTCGGTTCAGCTTGCGCACGCGATCTCTGAGTTAAATTATCTCTATTTATCTAAAGATACGACACAGACAGCTTCAAAGACATTTTTGTAAACAATAGAATTCTTAATTCTCACAGTAATTCACACAGTATAAATTTTATATTTATTCAAAATGGGTAAATAAAATTGATATCAAGATAATCGTTCAATTTTTGCGTAATTTTAAATGCTTTCAGAGTTATATTTAGTTTGTTGTTCTCCAACTTGATGTAGAAACCGAGAAAAGAGAAAAGGGGGCGAGAGAAGTGAAGGAAGAACTATGAGCACGTGCTCTATAATCTGGACTTAAATTATGTAGCATATAAAATGGTACACTCCCGAAAACCAAACACGTCTAAAATGGATTTCGCAAAGTTGCAAGCGACGCTTCTTATGAGTCATCCCTTTTTATTGCACAATATTCGCGCGCAAAGCATTTTTGGAAGGAAGTATTACGTAAAACTGAAAAATTAAGAAAGGCTATTTAAAACTATATTATGTCAATTAAAATTAAATATAAAAATAGACACATTTAATAATTTATAAATATAATTTTGTTCCATCGAAAGTATGATATACTTCACGTAAGAATTTTTCAGAAATATTGAATAACTTCTTTATCAAAATCTTACACAATAAACACAAAATCCTCTATCGTGATGAGCGATTGCAGATAAAAAAAATTCGCGGGGAAACAGCAAAAGATTTTCGCACGGTGAATCCCGGAATCTTCGTGCAAACGAGCCGAGTTTGGGGAGGGCTTATTTTGGGATCTCCCGGGAATGTGATGCACCCCGTACCACGGTTGCATCGGTGACGGGTGTCGTTATTTCGGACGTGGGACCGCGATAGGGACTCCAGCTGGAGCAACCATAACATCGGCCTCGTTATTCGGTGCTAATGACGCTACGCGGCCTGGATTTATGGTGTTGAGAGTTAAGGGCCTCTCGCGATTTCACACGGGCTTCTCCCGGGGAACGAACGCTGAACTGAATACACGTGTAAATCGAGCTTTCGCGGAAACTATCATACGCCCCCGACAAATAGTCGCGGATGTGCGAAAAATATTATAATTATAACGAAAAACCTGTCGAAAAAGAGTCTGAAGAAAAAAATTAGAAATATATAAAATGTACGATGTATGCTCAATTCATGACATGATTACCAATATTGCCAATGATATCTGTCTTATTCAGTTTGCATAATTATGGGTGTGTACGTATGTCATTATGCTAGTGTATGCATAATATATTTAAATAATAAATAAATAATAAATTTAAAAAAATTAATTATTTTAAATCGCAGTATAGAAATTTTCTTAATATTTAATCATATATCGATCCACAAAAAATCAATTATTTTTATTGCAACATATAATAACTTAAGCATTGATGTCACTCATCATTGTTAAAGAAACGCGAGAATAACAGCTTTCACAGCTATAAATCAAAGTTGTAACCGATTCTCTCTCAGACGTTCTATAAGTAATTTTATCATCGTAGGCTGTGCTATTTCTCGTAATACTCGATGTGTTAAGTATGTCATTCAATATTCAATTGGCAGTCGCAGAAAGCAGTCGGGGAAGAGACTGAAGACGTTGACGATGATCGCCGGGAGATGATAAAAGAAAACTGTAAGACAGGAGAGAATAGATCGTTTATATTGACCAGTATTAGTTTGCGGCGCTGGTTTATGATAGCACTAATGGGCTTATTCCGTGCATGATCGTAATGTCGTAAGAACGTAATGAAAAGGGATAAGATCTAACGTTAACAAATGCGAGGGAGACAGCCGTAACGGGTCGATTGTGGCTAGCCTATGTGTAAAGAATCGTAGTATTATTATACGATGCACTTTGTCACGTCTGTATATGCCGGAGATTGAGAGCGTGTAACTTCGAAGAATACAGATCTGCGACGCATACAAATCTTCGAGATTAATAAGATAACCGTAATTAAAATAGAACTTTAAATTATGCTATATGTTAATTATTTTAATACAGCATTAATATAGCGCACTGGTATAATGTTTTCATAGCAGTTAGAAAAAAAATGTAAACCTTGAATTTTACGAAAATTTATGAAGGTGCAATTAAAAAAAAGGACCAATGTCACCCACATCGTACATGCATTCCTGAACGCATCCGGGGCGTGCATTGCGACGGAATTAACATTCCGTCGGTAGAAGGTTCGCGGTTCTCCGTTAAGTTCGTTTAATGATGGCCGTGACACGATACTAATATGTCGCCGAGCTACGAAGTCGAGCGGCGTCTTTGAGGGGTTTGGCGTAATAAATTAATCTATTAGCGCCGCGGTCGCGCTCGCGTTCCTACGGAGAAAAAGGGACGAAGAGGCGGGACCGAGGGCCCCCGAGCGGTTTGTCGTAATCCCCAATTAGGCCCAAATTGATTATCCCGAATTAATGCGGTCGACATTGCTTGAGCAGGCTTCGTAATGCATCGAGCTGAAAAAGGTTGGTAAGGAGTAGAACACCGTTCTGCCCGTTTTCGCCGCACGGCCATTTTTCTCGCCGATACCCAGAATCGTTTCACATTAAAGACGAAACGCAGTACCAAACACGGCTTTAACCGCCACAATTAAAACTATTCAGTCGGTGGTGTCAGAGGTGCAATGGGCAGCATTTCTCACTTCGTCGAATCCATCTATTTCGTTATCACAAGTGTCGATAATTAACCATCCGATCGAATAATTAATCAATGCGCATACAGGTGGAAATTGAGTGGATTGCGAGGAACACATACCTGCGGGATTCTATTTTATTACACGCGGATGTCGATATATTTTAATTGCTCGACGAGCGAGTTCTCTCCTTTCGCCCCTGAGGGTTACAGGAGTCACCGACGTCGCTAAACTTTTGCCGATAAATCTAAATTTATACCCGTATTCAACATCGAGACTTTCGCTGGTGTTTATTTATTACTGCGTATATCACCGACTGTCCCGCGTAATGATTGACTATTGTTGTAAATTAAAAAATTTGTTTGAAAATATTAAAATTATATCGCTTCGCGATTGGAACATCTCGATTAAATTTGACAATTAAATCCATCTTGCGCTCAGAAACATTTTAAAAATAATTTTAAAAATCTCACATTTTGATTTCAATATTTTATAAAATAATTTTTAAATTATTAATATACACTCATTTAGAGTTATTATTATTATTCGCGTATACGAATGTCAAAGGTCTGATAAATTTTTTCAAATAAGATGATAAGACAAAGTTAGTGATCAAAAACGGCGTGTCGAAACATTTTTTGGATGCAGTACATTTCCTGCGGCATTTATAAAGCGCAGCGATAATTTTCTTTCAATCCAAGCCGGCGGCATGTCGTTTTGCAGCGAATGAAACATCATCCAAACACGCATCGAAGTCTTAAATCGTCATGTCGCTTGAGGGCCGTTCGAAGGTGCCGACGAGAACGACGGTGCACCGCGATATCAAGCGCGATGAACACTCGCATGTGGCACCAACGAACAAGAGAAGGAGAGAGAAAGAGAAAGAAAGAAAGAGAGAGAAAGAGAGAGAGAGAGAGAGAGAGAGAGAGGGAAAGCAAAAAACTGCAAGGGGAACAGCGAAAGAGGATACAAGCGAAGGCGTATTACACGCGGGGAGGGCCGGGAGGGCCCCCGGTATTCTAGACTTTCAGGTTCGCGCCGAGTCAGGTGAGCCGAGGTGCCCGGAGCGCCGCTGATCACTTTGACCTGTGACCCCATCAATCATCGCCAAATCATACACCACTTATCTCGGCGAGGCACGAAAGCCGGCGCACGTTCTCTCGTAACGGGTAAGGGCGCGCATATTCGCCTCCACCTCTATCTTCCCCATCGCTCGTTTCTTCCGTACACCCACGATTTCCCTCGATCGTGAAAATGAGTGTTTACGGCGACTTTCTAGAGGAAGATTGATTTTTTTTTTATTGATCGAACACACATGCACGAACGCGCGCATGCACACACAAACACTGATTTACAAGAAAGTCGTCCGTGAGAATGGATACGAGTAAATGCGTTTCCTTTTAGACTTATAGATTTATCGGAATAGATTTTCTCAGACAAATTCCTTTTACAATCATCAAATTTTCCACGTTTTCATTCTATCGATTTTTCGTTATATATAAAATTTTATTATAATTTATTCTTAGTTCATATTTCGTATTATATATTTCTGATAGAGGTTTTAATAGAAATATGTAATGTTATATAAATACATTAATATTCCAAAGAATGAAAACTATCTAGGGATATAATAATCATCATATATGATGATATGTTATAATTTTAAAATTCAACATTATTAAAAACATTTTTAATTCTTAGTGAATGCAAGTCTAATTATTCAATCAGAATTAATATATAAAATTTGTAATTATCAATATAGAGTTGTTAACATTGATCCAATTTATTGTGTTTACGCTGGTCTAATTAAGATGCGGCTTATAATATGATGGGGAGAGACCGAGATGCTTGGACAACTTGTCTTCGTGGTGCTATGACACAAATCAAATGAAACATGTGCGCTCTATCCTCATGTGCGACAGTTACTAATCTGAAATTAGGTCAACGTCATTCTTCACCGCTACTTCACTCTTCACCGCGTATAAATGATATTTATATTCATACCGATATTTATGCCAAGTTTTACACTAGCTTCTTAGAAATTCTCGACGAATTACCATTTGTTTTATAAAATAATTAAAAAATTGTTGCGTGAACTATTCGTTTAATTAAACATAATCTGTAACAAAAATTAAAATTATGCTATTCGTTCAGAATAAATCTTCCAGATCAAAATGTAGGATTTACGATAAGAGAAAGATAAAAATGGGCAAAATCGATTCACACGCGATTTATTGATAACGCTGGTATTAAACCACATGATGCCTTTCCAATTTCGATTCGTGTTTGATTTCGTTTCGTCGATTTTTATCAGATAATATTACAATTAGACTCAGATCTCTCAAATTCGAAGAAATCTGAGATCCGGAGATGAAAATCTGAATTAGGTTCACGCATCCTTAATGAATGAATTTCCAAAGTTATATTCTGTAGCATTTATAATATATGTGTTTAAAAAAAGTAAATTATTTATAATAAAAGAAACTTTAATTGAACGATTAGAATCGCACGACTAGGATCACACTCATTTTTCTGGAGAGAGAAAAATTTGAAATCTTTTCAATATATACATTATAATTAATTTTTAACGTATACCTTACTCACATATACACACACACCTACAGTCAATGTATCCTCGATTACAATAATCGACGATTTCACAAGACAAATAAAAAGGAAAGCAATATATGATCGCGGATCTTACGGAAGAAGCTGGGATTAAAGGCCAGATGCCCAGATGCCTCCCACCGTCACCTTCTCTCGTTCTCGTTGTTTCCCCGAGGCCGTAACTGCGGTCGAGCGCATATCGTGACCTTCGCGGTTGTAAGCAGGAGGCGAGGCTGGAGTACGGGAAGAACCGTAGAGGGAAGCAGCTTCTCTCGTAATTGGCGGGCACGAGTGTGCCCCTCGGGAATGGGGCAAACGTGATTCAGAAATTCTCAATGAACTCGCTTTAATCCCGTACCCGCTCGTTTAGATGAAAAGGATTCGTCGAGAGAAACGAGAGTTCCTTGATATTTTATTAAGCCGCGACGAAATTGCTACCCTCGCTCACTTCGCAAGGTCGACGCTACTATCGGTATCGGTTATCGTGAGTTTCCAAGCACCGCGCGTTTGACAGTAGGATTCGACCAGAGCTATAATTAGTAAACTTGAAATACAAGAGAGAAAGCGTTATTTATATTTTATATAAGGCTGTCTAGAATTATTTATACAATTACGATATATACTTTAGCATTTTATTGAAATTCCACATTCGGAAGATGTTGAAGTCGAGAATATTATTTTTATTTTGTACGAAAACATAAGGCGCGTAGTTGACAAGGATATTTACTGTTATCAAATGCAGTCCGCAGGATAGTATTAATACCAGCTGCTGCTACTGCTGCTTGGTTATTACATACATCGACATATATCTGCAATACGTCTTAATATCAAAGTGTAAGAAAGAAGAAAAAGGCGGAAACGCAAGCTGAAACGAAGACTGGGCGAGACCCTGAAATATTTGCACAGATCGCGATCGGACTTCTGCGTACGACTAACAGAAACGAATAAATCGTCCGTAACGAGGGACGTATTACACCTGCAATTACTGGCTCTCTCGCCCTTCAAAAGCGCTCACTATCGCGTGCGCGAACTACCAATAATGACATCGATTTAATGAGAGAAAATACGAAATTGCCGCCGAACTATACGAGACGGCATGCTGCGCTTTATTTGGAAACACGTGGAGAATAAATAATGAGAATTCGAAATTAGGAGGATGCGAATTACGTTGCGAATTAACGTTGCCGCTCCGTTGCAGCGATATTTGTACGTCCGAGAGAGGAACGCGAACGGAAATTGTTCGCGCGGCTACATTGTGCCGCTCTAATGAAACGTCGACGATTACGTCTCAAGATTGATAGCGTGTGGGTTCACCGAACCTCGATATATGCGCAGCGTAGAGAGGCGATTTAATGCGGTGACCTTACTCTTCAGGTAATTAAAGTCCGATTTCGGACGGGCGTTTAATCTTTTTCCTTGACCGCTATTTCCTACGTGACGCGATTATTAAGCTACCGAGGTTGTTCTTGGCGCAATAAAATATGGATATTTCGATCTATATACATTAAGAGCTAATAAAGTACGAACTATTAAAATACTAAGAAGAAACTTGTGCTAAACTTAAATCTTGCTTAAAAAAAAAAAGAATATTTCCAAATTAAATTCTGCGGTGGAGATTTTTTCACGTATCTTTATAATAAGTTATATATATATATATATATATATATATATATATATAATATCATGTTGAAAAGGATCCAAAAGCCGAATTGGAAGCCATTCAACTTGACCAACATTGGTGCACGCATAATAATACGTTTAACGTTACTCGGAAACCATCTCCGGGTACTGAATGCAGGAGGTTGCTTTTCACAAAATGGAGAGCGCGGAATCTTAGATAATATTACAGTGACTTTCACAGAGGAGATCGGACAGATCGAGTGACAATGGTGCTGCGAGCAACGATTTTAATTCATACCCACCCTTCTCGTACTCAACGTCGGATCTTCCTCGCCTCGTCCTTTTTTTCCTTCAAGCAGAAACTTGCTTGCGCATCTTCCCGTACGTCAGTCTCGTCTTGCACGCTTGTTTCCAATTGTTTATTTCTCTTAGTGGTGCTTGATTTACATGTGAATGCTTGGCGCTAACAGATGCTTCTTCGGCTACTAACTACCAACCCTCCCACCATTAAAGCTGTCGCGAGAGGGTTCTTCGACCGTCTTTTGATAGACCATTGACCTCCTCCTTCCCGCGGGACGTAACAGTCGTCTCTCATTTAATCGCCAAGGATTGATCATTCCAATAAATATTGATCGTTTAATAATTGCGTTAAGCAATTGAATGAAATATATGATGTATACGAATATAATGTTTTAGAAATGTAATTTCTTTCTTTTTGTCGGAATAATAACAATGTTACCAAATATTACCAAACCATGAGAGAGTGATATCTTGCCTGACATAAAACGAAGAGAGAAAAAATTATTAAATAATGCTAAAAAAACGACTTTCAAGGATTTGCTGAAGTATCTAAATATCTTGCTATTATCCGCGAGGAATATCGACAGTACACGGTATAGCAGGTGTAAGACATATTGTAAATATCGATAAAACCCAATTAAAAGTTATCAAGTCCGATATTCCGAAAGAAAGAAAGAGAGAGAGAGAGAGAAAGAGAGAGAGAAATGTACAGTTTCCAATTATCGAGTAAAACATTATCCCCCCGCGATTAAAAC